>WSUA01000077.1:2474-50033 GCA_019633455.1 Tulasnella sp. 419
ATTCCTGTCAACTCTCTCTTCTTCTCCAGTCTCTCCTTCAGTCTGACAGCTGCATTTGGAGCCGTTACTGCTAAGCAGTGGCTCACCGAATACAACAACGTCGGTGCAACCAAGGCCCTCCACATCCAAGGCCGAACAAGGCAACGGAAGTTCATAGGGTTGAAGACATGGCACCTTCGACTGATCATTGAGTTACTTCCGGTGCTTCTCCAAGCATCATTGTTACTCTTCTTAGTCGGGGTGGTCCATTTTCTATGGACATTGGACGGCCAGGTGGCGACACTGCAATTTGTACTTTCGGCCGCCGGAGTGGCTGTCTATATCATCACGGTTTTAATCGGCTTTTTTGCTCCGGACTCACCCTTCCAAACCCCATTATCCAAGTTTCTTCCACCTTACATTGTCAAGACAAGGCGACGAATCGAGCGGATAATACCAATACCACAATTCTTGACTCAGTATTCAGTGTCAAGTTTTCTGGGTTCTCTCAAAGAAGCCTCCAACGGTTTTGTGGCTGTCCGATATGCACAATCTTTTGTACGCGAAAGATTCGCGCGGATCAAGCAAACCATCGGATCTCCAGAGCAGGATAGGGCATCTAAT
Source organism: Tulasnella sp. 419 (assembly GCA_019633455.1). NCBI lineage: Eukaryota > Fungi > Basidiomycota > Agaricomycetes > Cantharellales > Tulasnellaceae > Tulasnella > Tulasnella sp. 419. The sequence goes on from WSUA01000077.1 coordinate 3,078, forward strand.
CCGGAGCCACTCATAGATGGGAACGTGCAGTGGCACCCAACGGATATTGTTGCAGCGGAATGCGTTGTGTGGCTTCTTGAGCAGGCAGAGCATCCGGATATCACCATTATTGCCTTGGACGCCGTTCCAAGGCTCCCGCCTGACCTCCTGATGAAGCTTATACAGGAGCGGGAGGGCCTCCTGGACCGACTTACATCATTCCATTCAGGTCTGATCCCACCCTCCGCATCTCCTGACGTTGAATCATGGTATAGAACATGGCCTAATCAAGTGGTCGTTTCCGGAATTGCGCTGATGCACATTGCAAAGGCTCGAACACTGCTTCCTCCCAGCGAAGTACCATATCACCTCCCATCAGAAATCTCCATATCGACCCCAACAAGCTCGGAACAAGACCCAATTCAGATAGCGAAAAGTGAGCTTGCCGACGCTGCATGGTTCACTGTAGGGCATCCAGAGCGAAGGCATGCCACTTGGCATCTGGACTACGTCTTGAAGGACCTCTCAATGAAAATGGGAAGCTTCTGTGCATACGATATTGAGCTCGTCGATTCACGAAATGTCTCAATAGGAAACTCCTATTCGCCCTCAGTTTCTCCATTCCGACTCGTGTTGGATCAAATCATTCAGTTTTGCTGCGAAATCCCACTGGATGGAGGCCTTACGTTCGATGATTACTCTCACACCTTCTTTGACACTCTTCGACGTCCGCTATTGGCGCTACAAGATCAAATATCCAGGGAGGCATTAACCTACATCTCGCTGATGCTCGCAGCGGTTTGTCGGTGTCTTAAACGTCGCTCAACCTCAACCCCTGCCGAAGAACAAAGACTGAAAAGCCTTATCCTCAAGGGATTCTACAATATTCACAAAGGGTTAGTACTCCCAGTTCTTCCCACATTGGTTGGAGGATTTGAGTTAACACACCCCCATAGAGAGGCTGTTGCGGACGATGTTATATTGGCGTTCTCGTTCATTCCCATCCGTGATGATATTGATCAAGTCGGATTTGATGTTTTCCGAGTGCTATTTCTGGCAAGTTGGTGGATGCTTGCTGTGGAGTATAGACAAAACAAGATCACGGAACCCAATTTTCCCAAAGCTCTTCTTCGTCTTGCAAGAGAGCATCGACACGATTTCCAGCTTTCATTTAACATCGCCCATCTGGTAGAACGCTGCGTAGATGGTGATTGGGCTTCACCCCTGCAAGATTCGGAGTACGCGGATGACATCATTCACCTCCTAAAATGTTCGCTATCGCCGAAAACAGGACTTCAGAGACTTCCGCCCACAACTGAATTGCTAGATATGATTTCTAGAATGTCGGACCGAGATCACTTCCTGCAGGTGATTGATCTCCTCTTCGGCTCCCACAACATCCATAAGCTGCTTAGCTGGAAACATATGGAAGCTGACTACAGATTTTGGCGCGGTGACCTCGAGTTTGTCAGGCGGGTTATGCAACTACCAAAGCATGATGGTGTTCGTGCTTCCGTGCTGCTGGAGTCACAAATTTGGCTGGCGGTTGGGATTTTGCCTTACCCTACCATTCCATGGAGTTCCCAGAGTGATTTGGCGGTAGAGTTTCTCAATCGCGTTCTTAAGGAGGAAGAAGACCTTCACTGGCCCGGGTACTTGATATCAGCAGGCATCCTACCACCTACTCACAACAACGCATTAGCGGGTTCTCGGACATTAAAGTTCATAGAGGTGGAGACCCTAAAGTCATATTGGGAACTTGATCCAGTAGACATCTTTACACCTCTCCCAATTAATGGGCCCATCCGGGCAATCTGGTTTGGCGAAGCCGTGTTGATGTTGTGGAAGACAGCGAAACTAGAAATTGCAAGAGAAACTCTGCCGCAAAACTGGAACAATGGGGTATTTTTTGAGAATTGGATGCCTGGTGCCATGATGCGTTATTACCGGAGCGTTTGCAATAAGGGGTACAGTGGAGTTGACTGGCAGATACTAAGGGAGTACTTTAATGCATACCTGGCCGAATCAAGTCAACCTCGTCAGCAGATGGAGAGTGGCAGTCCCGTGGCGGGTTCTGAAGGTGTTCCAGATATCAATCCGTCCCTTTCCGACGATGCCATGGAGTTGGCGGAAACACGGCGTCAGATAACTGAAGTGCTTGCGGAGTTGGATGGACTTGTGAGCAAGGGAAGCATCGCGTGTAAGTCTAGTTTCTTTCTTCGAGCGGCTCATTTTGTCTGACTTGCATCATCCAGCAGCGAACCCAGCCGAAGATGAAAAGTGATGATGTATCTATATATCTAAATGGAGAAGCTTCATAGGCTCCAATCAATCTGATCATTATAGAATTGATTGTGGCAGTCCTACAAGATTCCTGTCAATTTGAAATAATCGATTCGAGAAGTTCAGGCTGGTGCGCTATTGTCTTGTCAATGTCAATATACCATGCCACAAAATTCCCTGCTTTGTTGTTCTGTAGTGGTCAGAATAGCACTCGTAGAACAATAACGCGATGAGTTCAGATGTCCAGTCACACCCAATGCTGTCGAAAGAACTCGATACACCACTTCCGGTGGATAAACCATCCGGTATATAGAGAGTAATTTAGAGTTATGAATATGGAAACTGGATCTCTACCTCAGTTGGACGATCTTGTGAAGAATGTAGTTTCCCAGGAGTGACGAGTCGTCACTGGCATATCATGGCTCTCTTCGGACTTTGAAGTTGGCGGCGTGGGAATAATTCAAAGGAGGGGAGAACTCGGGAGCAACCTGCCATCCGATAAAAACAAACCACTCTCCTTAATTGTCCTATGTGAATCTGGATATTAAGTTTCTCATTCAAGACAGTGAAGAAGGGTGTTTCCTCGTCAAACTTCTAGACCATGTCTCGGCACTTCCTTACGAATTACTTGTCAATCACCTCCTTCCCTCGCTCTCTTTGTCTAGCCTCCTTGCATTAACTTGCACGTCCAAGGACTTTGCGACCAAATGTTCTGATCCTATTCTATGGAAACGCAAGCTCGAAACGGACTTTAATTACTATCCTGGTGATGAAACCGCTCGCACCAGCGGATTCAAATTGATTTACAAGGGAATCCATAGGCCAAAGGTCTTTGTTTAGGGGTAAGGGAACCAAGGGTAATTTTTTCGGATTCTCTCTCGAATAGCCATCATGGGCATGGACGTCGAGGATAGAGGGTGCGGAGTTACCTCGGGGAGAATCAATCCCTTACCCGGTTCAAGTGAGGTTCGAAAGCCGGATAGTATCATTGACCTCTGGTGGCTGGTAAGATTAGAAAACTTGTTGATCAAAGACTCAGTACTCTAATTTGGAGCTTTTATTCGCGATTTAGGTTATATCATGCTTTGGATGATAAAGGCAACATTCATGTCTGAGGAACGTTGAATGGCAATGTCCGCGTCTTTGAATCACCACCAGACGATCCATGGTTCGCGGAACGTGGAAGTACAGCGGCCTCCCCTATCCTACTTGACTCTCCTACTCGGTTTGTCTCCAGTAGTTGCGGCAGAACCCATTCCGCTGCATTGGATTTCGAGCATCGGGTTTGGATATTCACTCGGTGGGATCGTCCTAATCTTCTAACGTTCACGGGAACATTGGAGAGACCTCTCCGGCGTCACCCAAAGATTGAAAATCCACAGATCGATTGCGGGTTCGACCAGCTTAGTAGATTATCCTTTACTCCTCTTGTACATTCTAGAACAATAAAGCCTTTCATTCTCGCCTTCCTGTTAACACACCGAATAACCAAGATTCAACACTTGTAATGGAGTGGATCAAGCCGGTGAGCCGAATGTTTTGACCACGTGATGGGCTCGGCGTTTCGGAGTGCGCGTGCGCGTTCCAAAAATCTCATTCTAAACCGATCAATTCACTCTTTACCCCAGCCATCCACATTTCAAATGGCACCAATAAAAGCAACTTCAGCACCGACGGATGGAGGTCTAATCGAACGGCTTCAAGACTTTGTGTCCGAAAACAAACGCGCTGTCATCATCGGTGCCGCTGCTGCCATCGTGGCTGCAGGTGGAGTGGGGTACTATGTCTACTCCACGTCTTCCTCTTCGTCTGTATCGCGCAAGGGTATTGACGAGTCGACAGAGAAGGGCGAATCTGATAAAAAGCGGAAGCCCAAAAAGAAGTCGGTCAAAGATACTGATGGGCCCATCATCGAGGAGAGGAAACCTCGACCGGAACCAGGAGATGTCCCTCCAGGTGAGTTACTAGGTTGAATCCATGCTCATATACTCACTTTGTCTTTTCTCTTCTTCAGCCAGTCCAGAGTTGACACCCGCTGACATCGAAAACATGACTGCAATTGTCAGTTTCGTTTAGCTCCATCAGTTGACGATCCACTAATACCTTTGACAATAGGAACGCAAAGAGCTTGCTTCTTCCTACAAAACACGCGGAAACTCTGCATATCAAGCCCACAACTTTGCGCTGGCTGTCACATTGTACACGAAAGCAATCCAGGTTGCCAAAGCTCCTGAGGCAGTGTTCTACAGCAATCGAGCAGCTTGTATGTCTCTAGTGGATAACCTTTCTCTCTTCCCCTAACCTTGGATGCACCAGGCTACGTAAACTTCAAGCCACCAGAGTACGAGAAGGTTGTACAGGACTGCGATGAAGCTTTGAAACTCGACCCTATGTACATCAAGGCTATCATACGGCGTGCCAATGCTTTGGAGAAGTTGGAGCGATACGAAGAGGCTTTGAGAGGTATGTTCGCACGTTGCCTCGCCGCATCCGGTACCTCATATTCCATCCCACAATAACAGATCTCACTGCTGCTACTATTCTGGAGCGATTCAGCAATGATTCTACCAGCCAACATTTGGATCGTGTCTTGAAACAACTTTCCACCAAGAGTGCCTCTGATATCTTTGCTGTTCGTACTTTTGATGAGCTCTACTCCACAACTCCGTCACTTACCTTCGATTCCTTTTTCCACAGACCCGTGAACCACGCCTCCCGTCCTACTCCTTCCTCCACGCTTACATGGCCGCTTTCAGGCCGAGTAAGTCCTCCGAAGATGATATACTTTCCTTTTTTTTTTCTCTTGCTGACATAATCGCCTGCAGGAGCACACCCCGCTCTCCCTGAAAATCCGTCACAGGGTGATGAAACCTTGCAGATGGCCTTTGAAGCCCTGGATTCAAATGACTACATTCACAGCTACTCGCTTGTCCAGGAAGCGCTCACTCAAGGAATCAGCAGCTCGGTTGGTAGAGCCAAGGCACTGAACCTTCGTGGCACATTCCGGTATGTTATACAGCAAGAGGACTTTGGGCGGTTATTGACTTATGCAATGTAACAGCTTCCTTGTTGGTGACTTGGAGGGAGGCAAGAAGGATCTCCAAGAATCCATCGATCTTGTCCCATCAGACACACAAACATGGGTGAAACTTGCTAGCATTTACATGGAGATGGGCGAGGCAGCTGGCGCTTTCGCTGCGTTCGACAGTGCCCTGAGCCACGACGACAAAGATCCGGATGTCTACTATCATCGTGGTCAAGGTGAGTTTGGGGTTGTAAAACTCCGAAGTCTGACCGAACGAGCTGACCTTTGTGCGGGTACATAGTTCACTTCCTTATGCAGCAATTCGATAAAGCTGCTGAAGATTATAACAAGTCTACTGCTTTGGACGACAAATTTGTATTCAGTCATATTCAGTATGCTGTTGCCCAGTACAAGATGGGTGATGTGAATAGCAGTATGGCTACATTCAGGAAGACCATGAAGGCGTTCCCTACGAGGAGCGAACCCCAGAACTACTAGTGAGTTGGTCTCGATGGGTAATGTCCTTATTCTGACCGACTTTCTTCCACAGTGGAGAACTTCTGTTGGATACTCAGATGTACACGGATGCTATGGAGAAGTTCGACCGCGCCATTGAACTTGAGAAAGCAGGGTGAGTACTTTATTGTCCACGTCTCGTGATATAATGAGCTGACTATGTCATTCGTCTACGCAGGAAACCACCTATCAATGTCCTTCCCATCGTGAACAAGGCACTTGCCCTCTTCCAATGGAAGCATTCCGTGGAAGACTCTGAAAGACTGCTACAAGAGGCCCTTGAAATCGACCCAGAATGCGACTCTGCTATTGCCACATTGGCACAGCTATATCTTCAGACAAATAGATTGGAGGATGCTAGCGCAATGTTCCAACGACATGTGAACATTGCCAGGACACAAGCTGAACTGGAGCAAACATTCCAATTCGACTATGTGCGTTCATTGTCATTCATCTCACACATTCCCGAAGCTGACATCTTGCTTTTGTAGGCTACAAGAGCTCAGAGAGAGTTCGCAAAAAACTATCCGGAAAAAGCTGCTGAATTGGAAGCATTGGCTCGGGCAATGCCTCAATAGTCGCCCCATCATGATGCTCTCCACAATTCTCCTATGACCACGCGCTTCAGCTTTCATGTACACGCTGGTATTCACTTCACATATCTATATACCTCTGGACACTATAATATGTTCATGATAAAATTTGATTCCCTTCGTTTTTCATGTGCCTACCATGGGTGATGGACAAACAAACATGACGCGGTTTTCTTTGAATTTGGTCTGCGTCCTCGTTTCTAATTTACGCGTAACCACCAATTAAAAGGCGTAGACTCGACCGCATTATATCTCTGTCTATAACTAAGCTACCAATGTCCGATAACGAAGCTGGAGATCGTTCCATGGTATCTCAAGATGTCAAGCCAAAAGTACAGGTGAACGTTGTTACACAAGACGGCAACAGTGGGCATTCTTTCACATATTTCTCTCTTTATGTGCTATATATGTTCATCTTGACGACAAATCGATTTTATATTAATATTCAGCTTTAAAATTCATGACCAAGCGGACGGTTTCCCTGGCCAAGGTGTTTAAAGCAACCGAGGTATGTACACTACCTTTGTACTACCGACACCACGCGGTTTGATGAGCCGCACTTGCGGTAATGAACTGGGCGCTCACTTGTGTCATAAATTTTCGATAGGAACGCATGGGTGCTACCCCAGGTAAGTACCCCCATATTTCTTTGACCCTGGGACTGTATTCGTCCAACACTTTTGCTGACTTATCCTATCTAGGTACATTAAGATTCATGCATAACGGTAAAAGACTGCAAGTAGGAGATACTCTTGACACCGTGAGTTTCATAATTAAACGCATTAGATCGTTGAGGATGGGGACTAAGCCGGGGGATTCCGCTAGATCGAGTTTGAAGATGGAGACCAGATTGACGCGTTGCTTCATCAAGTACGTGAATATCACATTGCCACTCCCTTCTTTTTATTGTGACGGCATGATCTTTATTTTGATTCATCATTTTCTCCAGGTTGGCGGATCGACCAATGATCTGGGGATATGAATTCACTAGATCAACCCCCGATCTGGCTTTTGCCTATGGACATATCATCTTTATTGCCTCAAGTTTGAGGCTACCTGCGTCCAGGACAATGTGCATATTACTTCAATTTTAGAATAATATCCAAGATCTTGACACTGGGATTTAGAAAATCCAGAGACGAACGAATCGTGTGATCAATACCTGGTGAATTGGTGGAAACGTTACTCATTTCTTATGATAAAGCTCCATTAATCACTCGTAGGTGCGTAATAATATCATTGCATAATTTTCGGGCATTTATCAACACCTATAATTTTACGATCAACTAAAGATCTGTTTAAAAACCAGCTAGCCCCGTCAAACGCAATAGTGCCAGCACCGTAATAGTAGAATACATAGAGACTGCGGATTATCAGCATGATATAAGTGGGGATCAAGATGATATCGCTCCCCCAGCGGGCTTCTGGTGGAGCTGGATACGTGATGATGGTGAGCCGGGACTCCCTCGGTCCACCTTCACTGAGCTGACCTGTAGCTCCTCCAAAGCAAATCTTTCTATAAGTGGAGCTCCTTCTCCTTGTCTAACATCTTCGAGGGTACTAGGCAACTCGGACCCAGAAAGTGAAGATGCAACTGCGAAGAGAGTGAACTGCGGGACAGGTTTCCGGAAATGTACCACAATCACGAAGATGGATAGGGCAACAAAGACGACAGTCGAAGCCACGAGATGTGGAAACGATGAGACAAAGATGAGTATCAAGCGATTGGTGCGGGAGGGAACATAATAATGCAACAATGTGCCATCAACGAATAACTTGAGGGTGCTTTGTAACGCTCGACCATAACTCCTAGTGATCTCCTCTATTGGTTTCACCTCATAGCGTCCATCTTGGGGAATAACGAGACTCCGCTCCTGGCTAAATAGAAGTTGGATTTGTGCACCTCCACCTAGGCCCTCCATGTAGGATGATCGATGAACATTTGGGCCTGAGTTTTCAATTGTTCTGAAACCTTGAAGGACCTGAAGGGAAAAATAACTAGTCAGCGATATCATTTACAGAAATCCAAATCGAGACTGTACTTGTGACATGAGGATACGCGTCTACGCGACAAGGAAAGGAAAGGTCAGACGGAGTAGACACAGGTGTGCGGGCTAACCCTTACTTGTAATTCATTAAGGTTGCCTTGTCGCTTGTAGACACCCTCTCCCTGCAGTGGAGCGAGCTCCACTTTCCCTTCAAGATCTATCCACACCTCGCGAGTTTCTATAGTTTCATTTGGCCGACAGGACAAAAAGCTTATCCCAAAGGTTCGACCACTCGGTGATGTATATGTGACTGATGGTATCCCATCCATAATCAAGTTTCCATAACTGTCTGGCAGATTTGCATATGACGTGCATGGAGATCTTGGTGTGGGGATGCATTTAATAAGATGCCAGGTTGAAGAACCCTAGGAATAGTAATCACGTCAGCAGCAGCTATGATTAAACTAATAGAAAGAAACCAACGTCGATATTTGTTTTGTTATACGTTAAGTCTTTCAAGTCTTCTATTGGATCATGAAGCTCAAACGAAACTGGCTCAAGACCTGATGAACAGAAATGAGCAAACATTGCAAGGATCACATCTGTCCCCTGTGACTTACTGATGTCCATGTCATCTAGTCGGATCCTTTTGTTCAAGCCAGGTACTGTGAACCAAGCTGTAAAACGACCAAGGTCTTTCCAAACGTCGTCAGATTGAAGGGGTGTAGGCGTGTGCCATTCACACTTTGGTCTGATCTTGATAACGTCGGTGAGGTATCTGATGGGAATGGACATAGAAACATCCTTGAAAAGGTTTAGGTAATTTACCAAGAGGAGACATGAAGCACTCACCAAAGGACTTGGAATAGAGTACACCACTCCGCCAATGCCAATTTCAGGTAGCTTCCACTTATAGTTGGATTGAAGGATCGCTTCGACCCACGGCATGAAAGCAGCGAAGTCAGCTCGTCTTTTAATATTGTAGATCACTTCCGCATGCTCCTCTGTCGAGCTATGTCGAAAGTAGTATCTAAAGATCAGGTTTTATCTGAAGTCAAGAAGTCGACGCACCTCCATACTGAGTTAGGGGGGAGTGCCCCAACCCGCAGAGCCTTGATCGTATCGTCAACCTGCACGACCCGAACTGAGACTGAAGCCAACCCATTCTAAATCAGCTACGCATATAATGAAACCTAATCGAAACTTACGAGCAGCAGGGGCCAGTGTTGAGGCTACAATTGCCACCAACCCCGCCACGAATGCACCAGCAGAAATGCCTAAACTTGCCGTGAGCAACCATGTCACAACCCCCAGAATACTGCACCTTCACCTGAGCTTCGCCTTCTGAGAATAGCACTCAGTTGGTCTGTCAATCCCCATGAAGGAGTGGAAACCTGATTGACGGCACTGAGAGGCAAACCATGCTTGTTGAGTGATAGAATCCGAAAGAATTCTTCTCCCTGCAAGGTTAAGTTGTTTGGTCAGTACGCTCATTAAAGGGCAGTATGTGAGAGCAAGTCAGACCTGAAGATCTCCTATCAGGGTTTTGAGAGGAAGTAGTGCCGTTGCGATTATGACGATGCTGACGGAAGTTACTCCTGCCTTAATAACACCTATAAGAGGACAGCCTCAAGCTTATGAAATGAACGAGCGATTGATTTTGGCTTACTCATTCGTGATACTGGGTCCTCGACATGCCATATAGAAACCCTGACCGTGTTATACTGGACTACGTAGCAAAAGGCCAGATAGCTGAGAGAGAGTAGAGGGAGGGCAAGCAACAACCAGGCGGCCCTCAGAGAGGAGGGTGCTTGACTTGGATGATGTTGGAGCGCTTGAGGGAGCGGGATTGAGCTTCGAGAACGTCGAGAATTTGAACTCGATATGGTCTCGCCGGGGGAAGGGGGTTCAGTGGGGGTTAGTGACGAGGTAGGAGATAGTTCATCTCGAAGTGTTGAATCTGGTGGAACGAAGAGAAGTGGGATGGTAGTGGAGGGATCCATGATGGATAGTCCAGACAGAAAGCTTTCCATTTAAACGTGTGGTTGATGCGAGACAGAACGTCCCAGTGACTGAGTGGAACATTCTATGACGCATTCCCTTAGTTCATCCAACCCCGTGTCAAGATCCTCCTTCCAAATCTCTCCTTCCGTAAATGTACCAAAGTGCCTCCTATCATGGATCCTGAAGTCGCTTACTATCTCCTAGGACGGATTATGGATTCGATTGGTGTCGAGCTTCATATGCTCATTGGAAACAAAGTAGATAATACTGAGCTTTCAAACTGTGAAGTTGGTTTGCCAACTGGCTTTGTGAACGATATAGGTGCCCGCTGGCGAGCTGTGCTTCTTTAGCCTGAAATTTCATCCACAGTTACCTTGGTAGTTATGGTGGTATACCGATCATCGAAAAGCATACATACGTACGAATCGAACTTCCATGGAATTACTAAACCCTAGTTCCCGGTCTCGGTACCTTTACAAGAAGCCTGCTACGCTGCGGCTTAGGGGCTCTGAGCCACAGTTTATTCTGATTGATATCATTTAGGCCGTCAGGTGACATCTTTTTTGAGAACAAAGAACCAGCTACGCGAGTGACAAACCCGCCAATGCGAAATGAGGAAACCCAATAACGTAAGTCAGACAGCCTTGCACACTCATAACACTGAGCGGACATCTTCCAATAATGCAGCTACCGTGTGGAGGAAGAATAGAAATTTGAGAAGATGGCGATGTCTGATCATTCCCCTAGTTGCTCAAAAGCGGGGGCAGATGGCTGATGAGCTTCCCATGTGATCACGTATTATCCGAGGATGAACAGGAATAACGAAAGAATGTATATGCAAGGGTGAAAAATTGGTTGGGGCTGGTGCTGATGCCGAGGTGGTTGGTTGGTAGATCACTATGGTAGATCACTAGAAACTTCCTATTTCCCAGGCACGGTACGATTCTTAGTCAGACGTACTCTCAGATGTCATTGCATTCTGAGTTACATGCCTTTATATTCCATACAATGCACGACGAACATAACGTTGTTACCCGATATAATAAATAAGTCATCACTAAAAGTAAAGTATGCTGGTGAATGACCACGGTGGTGGAGTGGGAGATTGAGGATAGCAGTCAATGGGAAGTACGATGGCTCTTCAGTTCTTGGAAGCATGAGACTCGTAGAATGAGTTTGCGAGCGACAGAGCTGCCTCGATCTGGTCTAGATTAGTGCCGACACCCTGAACAGAGTCGTCTTTCCCTCCGGCCTAAGAAAACAATAAGATGATGAGTTTTAGATATTACCTCACGGCGTAATATCACCCCCACCTTTCCACCGATAACTTCAGATATCGCAGTAGCCCAGGTCTTTGCAGTGAAATCCTTTGAAATACTGGATTTAGGGACAAAGTTCACGTGAGCAACCTTGCCACTTGTCTCATCCACGCTGAACAAGTAGACAGCCTTCTCAAGCTTTCTGGCCTCAAGCAGTACGGAGCCAAGAATCTAAAAGCGAATATGAGCACTTATCCTTCGTTGGAGGAGTTGAGAGTAACGTTACCTTGGAGTTTCCTTCGGCGCTGATGTTGGCTGAGTATACGTTTGCTTCAGGTCTTTGAGTGAAGAACTCCTTCAAATCATCTACCGCCTTGATTGAAGAAGTAAGACTTTTGAGTTGCTAATAGACGAAGAAATAACAAAAACCAACCTTCTTCACTATTGCCTGCTGATTGGTCTTCACTTCTGCATCGAATGCTTTGCGGATTTTAGCTAATTGCTCCCTTAGTACACCTTTGCGAAGAACGGAGATATCCGCATTATTGAGTTCCTGTAGGATAACAAGAGTTTAATCAGGGTAACACGTCAATTAGCTTTAGGGAAGTTTAACGCACCACAGAGAAGGTCTTCAATGCAGCGTCCTTATCGTTGCCCTTGAGGCGATCGATAGATTCCAGTTTCGATGTCATCGAGTTAGCGACTCGGGAAACCTCATTGGCATCTTCTCCTGTCAGGGCAGTGATTCGCCTTATTCCTTTGGCGATACCTGCTTCCTCAGTAATAACAAAGTCCTTGATATCCCCGGTCTTGGCAACATGGCTAAAAGTAGGGCACGTCAGGCTACCTTCCTCATTATCAAAACAGAATAGATACGTACGTTCCGCCACAGAACTCAACGCTGGTATTCCTCCACTTTGGGTTATCGATATCCAATGCAATCTCTGCGATACTGAACTCCAAAGTGACAACTCTGACGGGGTCAGGGTAAGTCTCTCCGAATACGGCTCGTACCCCAGCAATCTTCTGAGCGACCTTCAGAGGTAGCTCCTCTCCGTAAACCTTCACGTTCTTTCGTATCCACTCATGGCATATATCCTCGACTTTGGTGAGTTCCTCAGTAGTCAAGCCGGCTTTGTGAGAGAAATCGAAGCGTAGCTTGGTCGGTGCGACCAAGGATCCCTTTTGATCGATATGATCTCCAAGCACCTCACGTAGGGCAAAGTTAAGAATATGAGTTGCGGTATGATTATTCCTTAGTGGCCATCTTCGCAGCTATATAGTCGGGTCAATATCTATGACGCGAAGAGTAGGTGTTCCGTATGGCTTACCTCATCATACGACGAGACCACTTCATCACCCAACTTCAATTCTCCATACTTCAAATGACCAATATGCAACACGTAGCCGTTGAAGACCTGTACATTTTCGACAGCAAATTCGGCCGCACCATCGATGACAATACTGCCAGTGTCGTACTCTTGTCCACCAGCCTCGGCGTAGAAACTAGTCCTGTCAAGCAAGATACCGAAAGGAAGTGGTTCATCCGATGTCGGAAGTTCAGAAGTCGAATTGTAGAATTGTTTGGCGTGGTAGATGGCCTTGACATTTGCGGTGATGTTCCCAATACCTGGATGACGTTATATTAGTCATGAGAAAGTTTGAGCGGCAACTAAAGGCCATACCGAATTTTGCGGAATCATCTGTTTTCGGAACCAAGTCGTTGGCTTCTAATACACCAAGATCATGAACATCGAGTTTGACAGCGTCTTTCACGTTCTTCTTTGCTGATGCCTTGGAAGCTTCCTTCGACTTGGCCTGGGCTTCTTCGAACTCCTTCTCGTTTACCGTGAGACCAATCTCCTCAGCCATCAGCCTAGTAAGATCCACAGGGAATCCAAATGTGTCGTAGAGCATCCAGACGTCCTTGCCATTGAGGTATTTGTCGCCTGCCTCCTTTGCGCGAGAAGCATAGCCTTCGAATAACCTTTCTCCGCGGTCAAGGGTCCGAGAAAACGACTCTTCTTCCTCATCAAGGATCTCCTTCAAATCCTCCGTCTTCTTTCTCAGTTCAGGGAAGAAGTCGCCCTACAAAGCATAGTTTATAATTGTGGCTTAAGGATACAGGTGAGACAATACTCACAAGTTGCTCAAGCACAACCGGCATGAGCGTTGAGAAGAAGGATCCGATGGGAACACCAAACTTCTTTCGAGCATAACGTGCACCCCGTCTTAGAATACGTCTCAAGACGTATCCTCTTCCAACATTGTTCGGAACACCTCCATCAGCTAGAGCGAATGTCAATGTTCTGACATGATCAGCAATGACTCGGTAGGCAGTATCGATCTCTCCAACATCCTCAGCTCCAAATTTGCCAGAGTATGGGCGGGCACCAGTCATCTCCTGGATCTTGGCGAATATTGGGGAGAAGACATCGGTGTCGTAGTTGGATGGTTTATCCTGAAGAACAGAGACCAAACGTTCGTAACCCATTCCAGTATCAACATGCTTGGCAGGGAGGGTACGCAGAGATCCATCTTCTTCACGGTTGAATTGGATGAACACGTTATTCCAAATTTCCAAAACGTTTGGATCATCCTGGTTTACGAGATGAGCAGCATTTCTTCCTCCAATACGGTCAAAGTGAATCTCGCTGCATGGGCCACATGGTCCGGTGGCACCCATTTCTGATAACGAAAGTGATTGTAAGCAGCAATTGACGCATATGAGTCGCCAGCATGCTCACCCCAAAAGTTGTCCTTGGCATTACCAGTCAAAATGTGATCCTCAGGTACTCCGACGTCTAACCAAAATTGCTTTGCTTCGAGGTCTGGCTCAAGACCCTGTTTAGGGTCCCCTTCAAAGTAGGTCACGTATAGGCGATCTTTTGGAAGCTTGTAAACCTCTGTTAGAAGCTCCCATGCCCATGATATGGCTTCTTTCTTTGCAGATGGAGAACATGGTGAGCAGGTGTGCCAAACAAGGTTGTCCACCACTTGCATCTACTGACCTTGAAGTAGTCTCCAAACGACCAATTACCTAGCATCTCGAAGAAGGTATGGCTATAACATAGTGATGTATGAAGCTCTCCCGATCACTCAATGATATATTCGTGTGCGCTTACTGATAACTGTCCTTCCCGACGTCCTCCAAATCTTGGGTAACAGTTAGCAACGTGCACCCGTTCATACATGAAGGTTCGACTTACCATTATGCTTTCCACCAGCTCTTATACACTTTTGACTGTTGACAGCTCTCTTCAGCTTAGAGAGATCCGAGTTGGGGTCGACGGTTCCAAGGAAGATAGACTTGTACTAATAGCGTGGGGCGCAACGGTCAGCATTGAAATGATATGAATCGATGTTTGACCATATTGACCTGGTTCATTCCAGCATTGGCAAAGAGTAGCGTAGGATCTTCATACGGAATAGTAGGCGACGACGGCACAAATGTATGTCCCTTATCTTTGAAGTAGTCGATAAATTGCTTGCGTACGACTGGAGCAGTCCATGGTCCGTTATACGATGAAGAGCTCATCTTCCGAAGTCTACAAGGTGGTATTCGACTGATGCTGAAGAGATTGGATCGACCTATTAAAAGCCCGGGTCGATGACTCCAGATAAGCCTCATCCAGACCTTCTGACTCGAAATTCGCTGTGTTGGAAACTTTCGCGTGAGGTCACGTCACGTGGATCGAACAAGGAACACAAATCGGAGTTTGCGAAACAAGAAATTTTTTGGTATTAGACGAAAAAGAGATCACAGCAGGCATATTACAGGAAAACGAATGGCATAATATTAAAAAACCTAATCCTATTCCGATTCCAACTCTGATATGCGTAGATTTGTGGGAGAAAAGAGTCAGTGGATTACCTGGTGGTTTTTCCGTGTTTGGGAGTATATTTGGTATTCTGAGTCTTTGACCTTTGGTTCTAATTTTCATCGACGATAAGGCGGCTCTCTTCCGCGTCCACCCGGAGGAGGTGACCACCTGGCAGGCGGACCATAGCCATTCCCAGCAGGTCTGTGTTCATACGGAGTCGGTACAGGTGCAGCATCCCTAACTACGCCGTACCCTCCTCCGTACGGATCCATCCCGGCACCAGAACCCTCCCGAGGCCTATCACGCCCAAAATTATTCGAAGGAAGATAACGAGGAGGTCCCGTACCGCGAGGAGGACCATTGTTGGACCAAGATCCCTGAGGAGGTGGCCGGTCGTATACATCTCGAGACCTGTCCTTTTCGTCCCTGTCGTACCAGCCTTGTGGAGGAGGTCGTCGTCGATCAAAATCGGTATCGTGAGGAACACTTGGAGGAGGATAATGATCTTCAACCCTTGGTCGCTTTAATCCACGATCATCCATATGAGGTGGAGGCGGCGGGTAGAAAGAAGGTCTCGAAGTATAACCCCCAGCAGAGCGTGGTGGACTTTGCAAACGATCTCTTAGAGGACCACGATTGAACTCCGGAGGACTGACTGGACGAGGTGGTCCCCTAAAGTCTGATTGAGGTACAGGTGGCTGAGGATATCTGCCAACACCGTGCCTATCTCGATCAGGGATGCGTCGATTGTCGCCATGTGGGGGAGGTCGAGAGTCGAAAGGAGGTCGTTGTCCATTAAATCCCGGTCCAGAGTAACGCCTATCTCGATCTGCATACAAATCGCGATCACGGTCACCGGTCCAACTTCCGCGCTGCAAGTTGTTGCCCGAAGATGAACCCGAGGGACGTCGTTGATCATCAGGTGGACTCCGAGTGAAAGCTGGCTGAGACGTTGAACCACCACCAACTTTGTCACGTTTGTCATCAGGACTAAGTCCAACCCGACGAGACTCCGCGTCATGAAGCGTCGGATCATATTTGGTTTCAGCCTCCGCTCCTGTTTCTTTGAAATCTTTGGTTGGTACTTCGTCAGCAATTGTCTGATCAATACTTTGCTTCTTGAGACTAGCTTCACCAAGTGGCTGGATTGGAACCGCAGGTTCTTCAGATTCGCGCTTAATAGCAGGAGAGTCTGATGTCTTGATTGAATCCACATTAAAGGAGTCCGTAGACTTCTCGTAACCTGACTTGTGAGGTGTGGAATAGCGATCGTTGGGATCATGGGATAAGGGTCTCCCGCCAAGCGAGTGCCCTGAACGATCACGTTTTAACGATTGAGCCAACTTGAAAAATCAACACTCACGTTTCGAATCCTCTCCAGTCTCAGACCTATCATCAATACTCATTCCACTACGAGTCATAGAAGAGTCGCGACGCAAGGGTGTATCTTGAACAGACGGCGGTCTAGACAATTCCCTCATCACGACATCTTCAGAGTTACTCCTCGACAGACTTGTCGGACGACTCCCTCTACTGAAATTATTCTCCACTGAGCCAGAGAAAGATCCGGGTGTTCGGAAGTTATCATCAGTTCTGGTATAATCCCGTCGAATAGGTCCGCTATTTGTTCTAGCTCTATAGGGTTGATATTGCATAGAGGTGTCCCGAACAGCTCCATCCTGAGAGGAATAGTGGTCATATCCTGCCTTAAATGAGCCACGCCCCGTTGTACCTGGAAACTGCGAAGGCGAATAATTCGTCTGCGGTCCATCTCTGTAAGTTCCATTCCGTGGAGGTGACTTGGGTCGGTAATGACCTTCCTTTGTAAGAGGAGAAACCGGAGGATAATTATTATTATCTCTCGGAAGAGACGAAGATCGATAACCGTTCTCTGAACGCCATCTTGTATCTGAATCAGTGCGTGAGCCTCTGTCATCAGGATACTGTCCAATCGGTCGAGTTCTGGGGTCAAATCGGGAGTCATCGGGACCTCTACGATCGACTTGGAAATCACCCGGTCGCCTTTCACGGCTTTGAGGGCGAACAAAGGAAGACGAGTGTCTACCTGTCGATGAAATACTTCGCCTTCGAGGAGAGAACGCTCTGAAGGAAGAATCAAATCATGAGAGAGAAATCGTAAGACGAAAAATGCACATACCCATTTCTGGGTGACGGATATCCATCAAAAGGCAAAGATTCCGCAGACGAGGTTCCATATGACAGCCCAGGGGGTGGCATTTCTCTATCTCTAGCTCCACCAGGCCTTGAAATCTGTTGTCTTGTATCATATACATCTTCTCTCTTGGGATAACCGGGTTCATTTGTTCTACCAAGCTGTCTTCCTCGGTCGTCACGATCACCCTGATAAACATCACCTTGAGTTCGCACAGGCCATGTTTCCCTATCAACAGAACTAGGTTGATTTGGAGGAGGAGCTCGTCTAGAATCATCCAATTTGTGAGGCGAAGTTCTGGGAGAAGAAGCATTCGCAAATTGGGATGGCTTCCGTTGATCATCCAGCCTTGCATCAAAATCTGGAGGAGGCAATTTGTCATCTGGTAGTGAAGCTCTTGAATTAGTCCGAGAACGAGGTGTCCGATAACTGGCAGTATCAGTTGGTCCATCATGAGGAGTAGATGCAGGAGTTTCTTGTTTTTCGTTTCCTCTTGGTCCATCATAATCACGAGAGCGACCATACGGTGGCGGCTCACGATAGCGGTCTCCAAATTGCCCGATGTCCCTATCTTGCCGCTCCCCTGAGTTAGGGTCAGAACCTGATGTAGAGTTCTGACGAGGTCTTCCACCACCTGCTTCTTGAGAAGCCGGAGAAGGCCCAGAGAATGATCCTCCATGAGCAGATGAGGGAGAAGCAGTCATAGGCTGTTGAGAGGAAGTCGAGCCATGACGAACTGCTCGTTGCAACCTCGGTGGAAGATTGTGAGTGGTCTCAATCGGAGATGGACCAGGTGTAGTTTCTGTCGCTTGAGTAGACGAGTTGAGTCCCGGAACCGGGTCATGCTGATTCTCACCGCCATAACCATGCCGTTGTTGAGGAAATACACCAGAAGGATCACGACCTTCAGAATTGACTCGAGTGTCACCATTGCCAGCATAACCACGCCAGGGGGTTCTAGGCATATTATTGGGAGAAGGGGGTGATCTTGATCGGCGATGATGGGGATGTGGAGAAGCAGTATTTGGAGTGTCCCAGCGCCTGCCTCTATCGGACTGATAGTCCGAACGACCATTTCTCTTGTTGTGAAGAATCGAGATACTTTCTAGTGCCTCAGGTCTTGGAATCGGCTTGTAGAAGGGGATTTGATTATTGATAATTTCGCTTTTAACCTGCCGAAGTTTGTCAATATCCGATAAATTTGAATAGCGATCAGGATATGAGCGTATGTGCTCCGGTTTTGAACCAGAAGTTGAAGAACCATTGGCTGCACTCGAATGGGGAGCATCGGGAGGCATCGCATTCAAAGGACGTTTGTCATCGGGTTGCCTGTGCCGAAAGTGTTCTTGAGACCTTGAATAACCGCGATCTTGGTACTTGAGATCCTCGTGACTCTTGCCATTCCTTCTCATCCCTATTGGTACGTTTTCGGACAAGTTAGACATACCCTATAGCGCAATCTGATATTCGGTCAGATTAGCAACGATCTGGGAGCTGCGGTAACGATACAAAGACCTAACCAGAGGTGGTGCAAACACTGAGAGATATCTGCCAAGTAAGCAGTATCCTTTAGACCGCAACTAATGTCTAGTGCGTAGAATGAATAAATCCTCTGTCGGAGGACTAAGGAGAAAACTTCGTGGTGGGGCCGCTACGAAGGGACAAGTGTGGTAAGGAGCGTTCGGAATACGACTGACTGACTGAAACGCCACGGAACAAACAAAGCGGAGTTGGGATTGTCAGCACATGAGGCTGCTGTCATCGATGACAGACACACAACAAATAAAACCCAGATCTATTCTGCGATTGGTCGAGATGGTATAAATAATCTACAACTTGGCTTTTTGTACTACAAGTTTATTCATCCGGCCGATCACTTCCTCAGCCTCCTTCTCAATGCGTTCCAGCAGGACTTTACAGGATGGTGCATCATAAATCAATCCCATGACGATACTTGCGCTGTTGAAGTTGAGTAAGCCACACAAAAAAGACGCATGATACTTGGTGTGCCTTACCTCCATATTCCATAATCTGGATCACCATTTTCATAGACAAGTCGGCCTCTTGCACCAGCCACAAGATCTCTGATTTCCTCAAACTTGGCACCTTGAGGACGCTTCTCCATCCTTACAACCTCCATCGAAACCTTGTTCTTGAACACTCTAGAAGTGTTCTTCAAGGTCCGGAAAATATGTATCTGCGATTAAACTATGATCCAGCGATTATTCTTCCAGCGATTATTACAGATCTCACCGTATCCTGTTCCTTGGACTCTATAATTTTCCTCTTGATGTTCTCGTGGATCTCTGCCTCCTCCGTGGCCATGAATCGTGTACCCATATTGACACCCTCTGCGCCCAATGATAGAGCAGCAGCCAATCCGCGTCCATCTGCAAAGCCTCCAGAAGCAATGTACGGTATATCGAGTTCTTGAGCGGCTCTGGCAAGGAGAACAAGGTTGGGTATATCTTCCTCTCCGGGATGGCCAGCGCCTGTCACAAGCGGTTAGGCATCGCTTAGCATCCAATAACATGGTATACCCACATTCAAATCCATCAATACTCAAAAAGTCTACACCTAGTTTAGCTGCAGACTAAGTAACCAAGTTAGTTGGGACAAGGCGGTGAAATCAGGCACCACACTAACCTTTGCATGACGGATTGTTGTGCACTTGTGGATGACAACACAGTTTTGGGACTTGAAGTACGCAATCAACTTTCCGGCTACCAAAATACATATTCGCATTTATTAGAGTTAGAGCTCAGTGATTAGGGTCTTACGATTGTTTCCCGCTGTCTCAAAGATCCTCACGCCTTCGGCGACTGCCGCTTTTGCATATCCTTCATAGTCCGGAGGGACGATTGCAGGAAGTAATGTCAGATTCACACCAAAAGGCTTATTAGTCATTGATTTTGTTTTCTTGATAGCCTCCCGTAGAGCATCCGGTGACGGTTGAGTAAGAGCGGTGAGAATGCCGAGTCCACCGGCGTTGGACACAGCAGCAACAAGTTTTGGTAGACCAACCTAAATGAATGAGGGGAGTCATTAGCATACCTATGAGCTTTTAATGCTGATATACATACCCATTGCATGCCACCTTGAACAACAGGCCTAATACGGATCATTCAGCTGTTGCAATTTGGACCACATCACAAGCAAATATTCACTCACACGCTGATACCAAGACGTTGAGTGAGCTTTGTGACAATCATAAGTGCAAAGTGGTCGAATACTAGAAGATAGCAAGGTAGAAGTGGGATGAGACCGAACCCAAGGACGTTGAAAGACAGGAGATTCTTTCTGAACTCGGTATTCGGCACGCGAGTTGGCCGGTTATCACGTGAAGACCCTTCACTGCCTTGCACCAACGCCCACAAGCGGAGCGGCCATGCGGATCTATTACCTGATGGAAATGTATTTTCGAAACGTTCTCTGCAAACTCTCATGCCGTCTTTTGCATCCATCATAGAATGGGCCGGCTGATGTCAACGGAGCCATGATCGTAGGCTGTGTTTGATGATTTCTGTTTCAATCCCATCATTGAGCATACTGCTACGGTCGGCTATGTCGATCACTGCGAATTGAACATCAGCTATCCCTTTTATATATGGAAATGACATCACTATAACACGAGACGGCCTGGTACTGGGTGGCAAGAAAGAGCCGCCCCACCTAGGGGATAGAGACCTAGGGGATAGAGGTGATAGATAGAAACTCAACATTAGTTCGATATAGATCAATCCGCCATCGTCCTGGCTGTGCAGCTGCAGCCGATTAAAAGCTATAAATATATTCACCACCTACCAAGATTCAATATCTCTCAACAACCCTCGTCTTCGACAATGCGATCTTCATCCATTCGAGCTGCTTTCTCTGGTTTGGCACTGGGAGTTGAATTGATTTGTGGTGTTTGCGCTCTTTCGACAAAGCGCCAGAACGACTTCAACTCTTGCGTGCAGGATCCAGATGTCACCATCTTAGGCCCAACGGACAATGGTTATCAAGATGCAAGGCAAGCCTTTAATCGAAGGCTTTCGTACTCGCCCGCGGCCATCGTATATCCGTGAGCGCTCTTGATGTATTTCACTAATTTCATTGATCTAATGTGATTCTTGCAGTACAACCACTCAAGAGGTACAAAAGGTCGTACAATGTGCAGCGGCTTCAAACTTAACTGTCGTCGCCCGATCTGGTGGTCATTCATATGCAGCCTTTGGCCTAGGAGGCAAAGATGGGTCTCTAGTTGTCGACCTTTCAAAGATGAAATCACTCTCAGTTGATCCTGCTACTGGATGGGCAATATGTCAACCTGGGAACCTATTGGGAAATTTGGCGCAAGGGATTTGGGATCAAGCTCAACGCGCACTGCCTCACGGAACGTGCCCTTATGTAAGTATCCTGTCTTTCCACTGTAATGTCTTAGCGAGTAATCATTTTGCGAAATCTTAGGTTGGAACTGGTGGTCATGCAGCATACGGAGGCTTTGGGATGTTCGGGAGGACGGCAGGACTTCTGCTTGATCGCGTTATTTCAGCCGAAGTTGTGCTCGCAAACGGCACAGTTGTCTTGGCGAGCAGCGATTCATATGATGACTTATTCTGGGTAAGTCGAACAAATCCACAGAGGAATGAGAATAGCTGATGAGGGATATTCTAGGCCATTAGAGGAGCCGCCCCCTCTTTTGGAATCGTCACTCAGTGGACTTTCGACACACTTCCAGCACCACCTATAACCATCAACTATGAAATCACCTATCAATCTCAGGTCTCTAAACAGGATGCCGCCAGAGCTCTGTCTGCCATGCAATCCTTTGCGGCATCAAATCCATCACCTAAATTGTCGTTGCTTTGTCCTATCTCGCCGGATCAGGCAGGCAGTGTATCATTCAAATTCTATGGATCATTCTATGGAGAAGAATCCGAGTTTACGAGCACCATCCAACCATTCATCAATATGCTTCCTGGATCTCCTCAATTGACGCATAACTCGTTCAACTGGATTGATGGGCTTGTTGCAATCACTGGGCCACTGGATACCAGTAAGCCTGAGGATGTAAGTTACATGCTGTCCGTTCGTCAAATAATAGCTAACCTTTGTTATAGCCTAATACCTTCTTTGCAAAGGTTAGTAGCGATTTGGACTTAACTCCGATGTACGTGGAAGCTTATCCTGCACCTCGACCTAGTCTATTCTTATCAGGCCAGAGAGCCTTCTTTCCAATGACTCTTGGTCATCTTGGGTCGACTACATGACAAGCACGAGCACGACTTTGTCATATTGGTCTCAGCTCGACGGTAAGTTTCGATCAGTTGACTCTCAATTAGGCATCGGTCGTCTGACTGACATCTAACCCCAGTGTATGGCGGAGTTATCAGCGACGTAGCTGAAGACGCAACCGCATATTCCCATCGGGATGCTATCCTCAACATCCAATTCTACGGTAGTGCACCACAGGGACAACCCCCATTCCCACAAGAGGGGATCGCATTCATGGATGGGCTTGTTAGCTCTTTGGAGCCTAACGTACAGTCAGCATGTGAGCCATGATCTCTCGTTCATAGTTTAAATCTGGTGGAGGTACTAACATTTTGGCGCTCAGATCCTAACTACATTGATCCGACTTTGACTCCGGAACAGTGGCATACCCAATATTACGCGAATAACTACCAGCGTTTGACTGTCCTCAAAAAGGCATACGACCCCAACAACGTCTTCAGTTTCCCCCAATCAATTGAAGTTGCCCCATGAGTTTATCCTTACGACTTTATATGGTATAGTGCTAGCGTAGATGTTAACGAATCCAGCGAACGGACTATATAGGACTTTTGTAGAAATAGAAGCCATTTTGCAGATATAAATACAGAGAGCCATAAACCGCTCTCATTATCTACTGGTGTGAGGTATCCGCTCTCCGAGCGGTGCTCCAAGACAACAAGATATTGTAAAACAATAAATAGTGGCTGGCTAGTCGCCAGACAAGCCCAAGGAAAAATCACCAGAACGTATTCTGCTCTCCCATCCCCAACACAATTTCTGGTAAATCGTCCACACCTCTCAATGGAGTCCACTTATCGTCCGGTCTTCCCCATACTTTATAGGTGGTTTCGTCCATACCATCACCAAACTGACTATTTTGATGCTTCACCGCAAAGTTAACTTTCTTGGAAGAGGGTGTCGAGGTTGGGTTGGCGAGTTGAAGACATTGTGATGCATGCTGTGGAGTTGTGCGAGGTTTCTGGGCCTTGGTCGTTTCGGTTCTGTTGGCACCGGCTGGATAAGCGAACCCAAAGTGACCGTATGGACAATCCTCTGTAGGGAAACGGTACGCTCTGGATAAAATTTGAGTGAACAGAGTCTCGTAACCAGAATTATGTGACTTACACGTATACACTGCGCAAGAAACTGAGTCCAAGAGTGAGGGGGTCTTCCCCAATCGTAGAGTTCTTGAATGCTGTCCTGCACGTGTTGGCTGTTGAAGCTCCACTCCGTGGTCTGATGAGATCTTTCGGGTCCACAGGATAGTTGACGCCTGAATACAATGAGCATGAGACATGTTGAACAGTGTGTACAAAAGTCAAAAAGTCACTTGCCATTGATGTCAACAGAAAAGGGAAGGTACACGTCGTTCCAATTCCTGTCCCTCAGTGTTATGTTGCAGCCAACAGAGAATCCTCCATCAGGGAACATGTTGATCAATGACTGAGGTCCAATGATGGACTCGTTGAGAAAGTACACGCTGTTATCTGGCATAAATATGTCCTGGTCGACTTGACAAAGGGATAGTGGTCATTGATATGTCCTTGGTCCAGAGTCTAATCTACTCACTTGTGCTCAGAACAGTATCCATGGGATATGTAAAAGGCAGGATCCGATCATCTCGTCCTCGAAGCGCCTCGACTTGGATTGACGATTGAAGTTTTGAAACGGTCTCGGTACGTTCAATCCAATTAATTTCTCCCTCATAATCGTTAGGGTCGAGGGCTCCAATGGTGATCTTGGGGTTACTTCCACCAAGTCTCATTCCGATTACTGGATTCAACATGTTTCCAGCCTTGAACATGCCATGGAGCAGACTGTGCTGATTGGTGGTTTCATTGTTTGGATGTACAGCCAACCCAAGTAAACCTGTTAAACATTATGAGTGCTTGATCCGCAACGAATTTATGGGAATAAACTTGCCTTCTCTGAATCTGGGATAAAAATCTTCATCCATATAATTAATGACTCCAAACCTCTGAGCTGGACTATTCAGCTGTCCTTCAAAGCCCATGTCATCCCTATATGCCTGGCCTTGCAGCTCGGGGGTACTCCATCGCCATTTTTGCTCGTCAACCTTGAAAAAAAGTGATTAGCTAGATGTATCGAATTGCGAACAAAACTTCCTTTACCTTCAACGTATTGGATAGTGTCGTGTCAAACGTATTGTTTCCCGGGCAATAAGTGCAATCGGTATCGAATAGAAAGACAGGAACGGACGAAAGCTTCAACGGATGTCAGCTCGTGCGAAGGTAGGATAAAATGTATGTGGCTTACACTGATCACGAGGTTTTGAAGCTGAGGTGGGTTTCCAACCCATACTGGCGCATAATGATATCTAAAGTCGCCTTGCAGGGGATCAAGCAGGTCTGGAGGCTGAACAACGTTGACATATGTCCAAGCTGCAAGTGGGTCAGCAATGATTTGGATAGGCTTGAGAGGTTCACGCACTTTTTTGCGCAATAGCAGTAGAGAGCAACGTTGCAACTGCAACAAGAATCGTCTGAGTACGAGATGTCATGACGGAGCCCACCAACGACACAGAGAACGACACCGAGAGGATAGTAAATGAGGTAACAAGATAAAGGGGATCAAAACGGAGAGAAGTCCTTTTTCAACGGGCGAACATCTTGGCTGGAAGGGATCAAAGGGACTAGTTCAGCCGACTGTTGCCATTTTCACTGCAATCACATCGCCCACTGGCCCCATGAAGCGCTGAAAGAACTCGAAGGTACGAAGTTGGGAACCATGAGGCACAGGTCGAAGAAGGAAATAATTTGAGTTGTACCTCAGGGTCCATTATATATGGCTTACGTGACTTTTCGCCAATAGAGCGGGACATGGCTGACTCATCCTTCCGATAGGCATCCACTTTATCCGATAGCTTCGGATTTCCTCCTCGACGTTGCCTCGACGGGATTCTTCGTCGCCCTGTTTCGCAGTATTTTCGCAGCAAATTTTATCATTCCACAATGGTTCTTTTAGCGCTTTAAGGGGATATGCACTAAATGTTCCTCGAGACACGGAACGTTCCACAGACCTATGCTCTTGGCGTTCTTTTTTGAGAAGTCCTTTCAAGGTTTTATTGCTCTGACTGACTGACACTCCCTCTAAGACAACTTTACCACCCATGGCCACCCCAAACCTGACCCCTCTTTTGCCCTCTATGAACCATTCAGCTCCAGCTTTGGATCCATTGCGGATTCCAGGCGAAAGCATGGAACTCCATTCTTTAGAAAATCTTTCCGAGCACTCAAAGCGGAATCTCCCTACGAGTCCGTCCACTCCTTTCCTTCGTTCTCCCGGTGGTGGCGTCTATCATCCAAAACACGCTCCTTCAATGTTACGAACACTCTGGGTCGTTGCTGCCCTACTGGTTCTGTCCTTATCGTACCTCATATTCTGCTATATTGTCGACCACAAGCTGGTCAAAGTCTCTCTTTATAATGTTGACGTGTCAGTGTCCCGAATGAGTAAGTACCAAAGCTCGTACATCTATCTACTGTCCAATCTGACATTGGTTTTTAGATATCATCAAGGCTGGAGTGACATCTATCAACATTTTGATCATCACTGTCGCTTTACTGCCGCTAAGGTCTCTCGTGGGAGATCTCCAAGTAAGCACCATCACGGACTTGACCAAGCTTACACATCGAGCGACTTGCGTTTCTCTAGGGCGAAGAGTTCTTCCGCGTGCTGACTTTGAAGAGAAGAGGTGTCCCACTGTCTGTAGTCAATCAGGTTTCCACACCTTCCTATGGGTTTTCGGATAAATTAGGTGCCGTCCTACGAAGACAGTCGTCAGGTACGTTCATTAAATAATTGCTGCCGAGGACAATATCACAATTAGACAAATAGGTGTATTCGCGGGAGCTTTTGTCGCAAGTCTGATCGCGATTATCGCGTCCACACTGGCACCTGCTACTTGTAAGCTTCTTATCATACGACTCTGTTGAGCAGAAGGTGACCAGTTGCTTTAATTCCCCCTGCAGTATCTGTTCAGGTAGTTCAGGTAGACGACGAACTTCAAGCCTTCCGTGTTGGTGCCATATTCCGCCAATCCGTATGGAAGTAAGTGTCCATCCTCCTCGAGCAGACAATGAAGGAGTAATCGGACCTCTCCGAAATGAAGCGTCACCGAAGAGGGTGTTTACACAGCTAAGATGGTTCCACGTCGGACTGGGTATGCTGCTGTGCTGCCATGGGTCGAAACAAATCTCAAAGCCACATATAACTGGGGATTGCCTGAAGACGGACCTGATGGATCTTTATACGCGATTCCCACTCCCATAGTGAGTCGTCCACTTTGACATGTAACTTTGGATGCTCAACGGTGATTTCAGGATGTCCCAGTTCAAAAACCCATTCGCTATGTGACTGATCTGATTAAAATCCAGCCATCATGTAAATGGCACGCTCCGGATCTCAGTAATGTCACGGGAACAACCAACTACTCTCAAGAACAGTTCGCTGTGATTCCAGAGCTTGGATGGCGGGTTAAAGTTACGGACTATGACCTTGGTGAGCGTAGCGCATACCGTGATCTCTGTGGCTTGATTATAACCCTTGATAACGCCCCGTAGTCGGCTTTGAAGAAAACGACTTCTCATTGTATGATATTTCACCTGAGGCATCCCTTATCGGTAAGATCACAGACAGGGATGGAAATTCCATCACGGATGTTCGTACAACTCTTCCCAGCTGCACTTCGTAAGGATTACTGATTGGATTTACTCAGGGCTCCGCTCTTTGGCACATCACAAAATGTATTCCAGGTGGAACCGGGAAATGCTGGAGCGAGATCGCTCCTGACCCCGAGCAGATCGGAACACTTGTCTTGAAAGACATTCCAGTCTCACGCTACACCTCGGGCGGAAATAACAAGACTTATGAAATCAGCTACTTAGCGTGTCGACCAAGTGTTGCAGTTGAAACAAGAGAAATCAGGACGGATACCAGCGGCAGGATGACAGTGGTACCAGCTGAGAGAACCTATGCACCGCAATACAATATTCACCGTCAACAGGTATGCAATCTCCTTTTCCTTCGTCTCCTGAGCTTATGCATTCTATTTGATTCCAGAGTCGTGTTTTGATGTCTCAGGTTCGTACAGCTTCTTATGCAAGGAATCCACTCGACTTATTTCATTATGGAATATAGGCCATTCGCGGGCTTGCAGATGTAGCATCATATGCTGGGCCTAACCCTTATTCAGATCAAAAAATGAACGGCCTTGGAGGCGCTGCCCAGCTCCAGCTACTCTTTGGAAGCGAAGTGGCTGAAACAGCTCCCGAGAACAACCAATTCGTCGTCAGTCCGATAGACCAGATTTCCAAACGATATGGAAAATTGGTTCAAAGCACTTTGAAGTTATTCCTTGACGGTTCTTTGGCGCAGGGTTACGTGCCCGGTCGCACTGTCAGAAACATCCTGGTTTTCACCACCTCACGTCCCCATCTCTATGTTTCTACGGTCGTCTTCATACTCCTCTCCATATTTGTGATCATGGCACACTTCCGAACCCCTGTTCCTCAGTTTACTTTCTTCGCTGTTGCGTCTTCCCTTTCAAGGTCTGAAGTGCCTGGAGTCTTTGAAGGCATCAAGCATCGTGATGGAGACACAGTCCCCGAGCGGTTAGCTGTTCAAGAACTGCGTGACAGACCCATCGCGTTGGAAGGTCATCCTGGCTTATCACCCACTGCTATTCGACTCCGGTGATCGAGAATCGTGATTTTGGTGTTCGTACTTCTTGTATTTACGTGTCCATCCCCTTATGTTGTACCCGATTGTTTCGTCTAAAACCCAATCAGCGCAGAGCGCCGTACCAAAGATCTGAAGTTCGATCAACCCTACCCGTATTGACTTTATCTAATTTAAATTTTCATTCATATGATTGGGTCGATTCGAACCGACGTCATGCATCGGACTGACATCAGCTTTCAGAGGCCCTCCGACGGGATTTGTGACTTCTCTCTGGGTAACACTTATCCTTAATCAACTTTCTCAGTTTATACGAGACAGCAATATACAAATTGACTGTATACAAGCTACCACCTGTACGATCCAAATCCATACATCAAGCCTTCACGTTAATGCCACCCCATGCAACCTTTGGTTTGGAATTTGTTGCTGGGGCTTGAGATTTTGTTGTTGTTGTCTCTGCCGTTGTTGTCTTGTCTGGTACTGGGAGCGGCGTCGAACGGATGTTGTCAAACACTCGCTGGGTATGTTCAGTATTGCGAATAAACCAGCCTCCAAAGCGTCTACCGATTGTTGATTCCACGATGTGGACCATATTCTTTGCACACAGCATGTGAGTTTGGGAGTAAGTAACAAAAGGTCGGACTTACTTGGTCAATCACAAAGTCAAGGTCACTCGTGCTGACGACATGGCCACCAAGTAAGCCGCTTGATTCTGCTTCCTTGTCTGCGCTACCTGCCCCGCCTGATGTCGCACTCTCCGCTTTAGCATTACTCACGCTCCTAGAAGCTTGCTTCAAGACCATCATCTGTTGGACGAGTTCTTCCTCTCCGAACCCCTCCCCATTTTCGCTCTTATCCAAGAAGCCGGCCAGTTTTTTGGCGTCCAGACTCTTGTAAAGCTTGAGGAAGCTTCGCAAGGTAGGTACACTCGATGCCAGCTGTACATTTGAGAGGAAAATGGTGAGATGACGTTGTGCGGGATCCACAGGAGGTTCTTGCAGATATAGCTGGAGGAGCTCGGGGTCATGATAAGGAGGTGGATTGGCACTGATAAATTTAGGACAGCTGAAGAGGAAGAGCTCCTCGAACGCAGGAGGTGATTCGTTGTCCCTATTGATGAGATTGTCGGAATTGGAGTGATAGAAAGACGTGCCAGGATTGCTCACCCTCTCAACATGCGGTTGAACTGGTCATTGAACTTCTCTTTGATGACCGACATGATATTCTCATCCAGACGACTTGGAGAAAGTGAGTGACACATCGCAAGTAAAGCATACATTCGATCCCCGGTTTTATTGATCTGCAGCGTAAGGGCATAAGCAAGGTATGTTCCCGATGGAAAAATTTCCGTTCACCTGATCGTACTGGTAGCTTCTTGTATGATATTGTCTCATTCTTGAGATGAAGTTCAGTATAGAGGTAAATGTCCGAGAGGCATCTGGGTAACGTCTCAATGCGAGATAACAAAATCCGACGTAGTAGTACGTGGCGACATGACAAGCTGTCACGCGAGTAAAGAACGCCTTTGTTCGCTCTTGGTTCAGCACAATGTCTTTGTCAGGCATTGATGCAGAGCTCACCTTTGTGTTCAGTTCGATATTGTTCATTACTTTCAATGCCAGTGTAAAGTCACCAAGCAAGACATGAACCCGTAGCAAACCGATGATGCTGAAGTAACCAAGCATCTTGTAGAGTGGTTTGGAACCATATTCTCCAGCAATCTCACTTCTTCAGAGTCAGTATTGTCGTTACAGAGAAAAGGGGTAACGTACTTGATTTCTTCCGGCGAGAGTCCACGTCGTTGAGCCTCCATGTACTCATTAATTTTTGACTTGGAAATAAGAGAGTATAAGACATTGAGCACACTATAGCAACTCCATATCTTGATATGATACGTAAGACGAAACCTAGAAGAAGTAAAAAGTCGCCAGCTCCCACCTGTGTGCCTTCGGCTAGCATCGCTAGCTCCTCATCAGTTTTGAGTTGTACTTTGGTTCTCCAGACACAGAAGGACTGGAACTGATAGATGAATTCATCGATAATGTCCCACAACCAAATGTCGGGTAGGGCAAGGGCGACAGGACCCTCAGAGTCTGTTTATATGGCATGAGCAAGGTGCTAAACAGAGAATCACGAAGACGCACTTAAGAGATAGTTGAATAGTTCGCAACTGTTTTCGTATGAGTGGAATCGATCATCCACGTTGGGAGAAAGCCGAGAGTAGACATGACTAGGAAGGGTTGAGTTCAGTGGGTGCATGTTCTCGGAACCGGGTCCAACTCACCGATAGTACAGTTCCCGATACAACACAAGGAATATCTGATCTATGTGAGCAATTCAGTAACTCGCTGAAAAGATGCCGAGACTTTGATAATACCATCTCCGACCAAGGGTGCGATGATCTCAGCTTCCGGCCATTCAGTGGTCTTGTAGTACTTTTCTGTGAGTCTTGTCCAACCACTTTCATACGCCGCGCTAATTTCTACCAGATTATTGGTGATGATAGCTTGATGAAAGTGAATTATAAACTGTTGAGGCGCCTTTCAGCATCCCAAAAAGGCGCTAAGCCACCGAGTAACCAATGACTGACTCGTTTTACTACATCTGGAATTTGTGCCAGTGCAGCTTGTTGTGCAATCTGCTGTTGAAACTGTGCAAGTGCCGCCTCCGATACTTGAGGTTGTTCTATTGAATATAGCAATATGATTCAGTTCGGGCAGTCCAAGCTTAAATCATGGCTCTTCAAGGGACGTGACCTGGATCATAAAAGGTTTGCCCATAATTTCCAATTGGGATATCGAGATTTCCGTCTACAAGCTCCTCCTCGACCTCCTGTTCATAATAATTCGCTCGATGAGCAGCCATTTACGCCCTGGGCTCCGACGCTGAGATCGTGAAGTTTTACGGTCGACATCAGGTATTTGCCCCATATTTGTCTATAACGTCACGTGAGATTACTAATGTAGAAAAACATATCATATCGAATCCCCTCCACCGCATCATCGAGACTACACTAGATCTACTCTTCATCATTCATCACAACCTCCGTCTGACTTCTATCCCGGGCGTACTTATAACCCACGAATGACATGATATAGATGGTTCCATCAGCGCATCCAATCACTACTTCTTCATGCGACAGAGCCATGCTCATGGGATTCATTCCAGGTGTAGCCAGACCTTTGAAGTCTGCTGGAACAGGGATCACTTCAATCGGATCCTCTGGAATGCCATCTGCATATTCTGCCCATGCACCTCCAAGGGAGGTTATTTCGTTGAGGGTCTGGTTGACTGAAGACGCCGAGGATGGGGTTTCAGAATCATCACCAGCTGATTCAGATTTGAGATTTTCTCGGTAAGTGGAGACGAATATCTATCCAAAGACATTAACTTTTATCATGGTTGCAATTCGTATATAACTCACCCGTCGATCAGCTCCCAACCTTGAAGAGAACCGGGTAGCTGTTGCAACTCTGCGCTTCAAAGGATCAACAGCTCCTACGGCAATATCTGGAGTATCGATGACAGCGAGCAACTTGGGAGGAGCAACCGTTGCAACCTTCCTATCGTTCCTGCCAATACGAGGTGAAGTCGTACTTTTTGACAGACTGGGTCTTGGGCCACCACTTCCATTGAGGTCTGGTTTCCGTGGAGGAGTAGCGGTTGCAAGAGATGACCTCGAGCGACCAATCGATCGTCGAGGGTTGCCTGCTGGACTGCCAGGTGCAAGATCGGAAGCCTTGGAGGCTATTGAGCTATCAGGATCCAGGTCTTCTCTATCGGTCCATTCCAAGTGAATGATGACAGATTTTGTGGCACACTGTAATGAAGTTAGTGAGACAGATCCACATGCGAATATGATGTGTTGGATGTACTAACTGTCATCTGCTTTCCTTTGGCAGCGAACCATCTGCAAATCCTCGTCAATACAATGCACGAAATAACAAGAAATCTCGACGCACTGTAACATGTTATTGGGACCGACACCCACATGAGCCAATCGTGAAGAAAGAGATGGATACTCGAGTGCAAGATCGTTCAATTTGAACTGCGAGATCATCTCTTGTCGACCTACATTCATGGCACAAATGAGTTGTCTATCATTGACATCGGACAACGCCAATACTCACGAATCGAGAACGTCCGTACAATACCATCAATAGTAATCCCAACCATTGTATCGTCATCAACTATTTGAACGCCAATGTTGAGATTTGTCTGTTGACCGAAACGGACAATCTTTTGACCAGCACGCCAGTCCCTAAAAAAGTCATGGAAATGTCAGCGTCATTGATAACCATCTACTCTTGAAGAACTCACCAGCAAACCAACGCTTTATCAGCTCCAGCACTTACAACGTACTTGCTAGACATTGCAACAGATCTGATTCCATACAAATGTCCTTGCAAAGTCTGAAGCAGTGCCCAAGTAACAGTCGAATACACTTGAACTCTTCCAACATCATGATATCCAGCTACCAAAACCTCCTCTTCAGGTAAGAAATCCAAACAAGATATAGCCTTTGCTTTCAGGCAATGGGTTTCTTTGCCTTTACGAACATCCCATACTCGGATGGTTTCGTCGTAGCTCCCGGAAATAAGCCTGTTGCCTTTGAGGATGAGTGTGGTACAGAACCCAGTATGGCCACGCAAGAAGCGAAGTGATTGAGCCGTTCCAGTTGCCCAATTTGCTTCACGATGATGAAGCGACTTGTACAATGGTTCCCTTGAGATGCCAAATCAGTACGTTTATGTTATATGACTACTATAATTACTCACCATTCTGACGTATCCTCAGGCCATCGCAGTGGTACAGGATCACTCCAGGTCAGCTGTAAGCATAACCTTCTCCAAATGGACGGGTGATGTACCACATTCTGCCAAGTTTTGGAAACAACTTCGACTTCGAGCAGTTCTTGAACCGTGAGGTATGACAAAATCTCTGCGGCCATCTCCTCAGGTAGAGATCCGACAATGTCAACAGTCGTAGCGGCATATTTCTCAAGGAGACGAATCATCTGAGATATGTCGCCAGGGAGACAAGCTACACAAAAAGTGCATTAGTTTCGAACATGAATAACAATCTCGAGGAACTCACAGTCCAGAATAAGATGGATCCTAAAAGGTGATGAAACGATATATAAGAAGGGAATCAGCTTCAATGAAAAAGGTTCACCTACAGTCTCATTCTGTCAGACATCCGCAAACTCCTGACAACTTTTCGAACTTCAGCTTCATCAAACGATCCCTGACCATCTCCTCTAAATGATGAGATGATATCAAACGATCCTCCACCAGAAACTGAAGCATCAGCTAGAAGCTTTGTACGATTGCGCTGTTCAATTATTAGTGAGTTGACCCTTCTTAACAGATGTACATGAACGATGTGAGAACTCACCCTCTCTACCACTAATGCCTCTCGATCTTTGCCTGCACGTATTTCCAAGTCACGAGTAGCCTGACGCTCTTCTTCGATTTGAAGTCTGAGGAGACGTAACTCGGCTTGTAGTGCATGTAGCTGCGAGGCTGATGAGGCTTGAGCCTAGAGCGACATTTAGCCCTAAAACATCTCCTATGCACAATCTTTCTCACCTGCTCAAGCAATCTCCTATAGTGAATCAACTTCTTCATGAACAACTTTTGAAGATCATCGAACGCTACTTGAAGCTGAAAGCAAAGTCCTCAGCATATAACGAGTCGCATCTGACAACAATACTCACATCCTCATCCATTTCGTTCTCGTCCACTTCTGTCAACATCTCTAACGTCATCACAGCAGATTGCGACTCTTCATAAGGTCCATCATAATCATCATCTCCATAAATACCAGGTCCCATAGATTTCGAAGCATAGGAGCTTTCACCACCTGACCATGGATCACCATCCAGACTTGGAGGTGGATGCAAGAAATGATTGGTCGGACTTTGTGAAGCCCGTTGAGCGGGGCTGCTACCGTTAATTTTAGGGATGTGAGGGCTGTTTCCCAGTACCCCAGACGAATTCCAAGGTACACCTGGTACAGGTGAAGCACCTCCAGGTCGCTTTGGAGTGGATGTAAGAGGATAATTTGGACGACCCGGGGTTTTTCGAAGAGGAGAGGACATTGGGGATTGTTGTGGTGTCGGTTTGCTGGTTTCTATGGAGGTCCGAGGAGAAGCAGCCGCTTTGCCGTTTGGTGTCTTCATAGGTGTTAAGGTCAAGATGGGATTAGTAGCTTTGAGAGTATCAGATTGGGGCTTTGATTGTCTTGGACTCTCAAGGTTGTGCGGGGAATCCGACTTGGCTGAAGCGAATAGGGGAGGGGTTGCGGAGGACTTGGCGTTCTTCGGCGGTGTTGATAGATCAACCGTTGTGGGAACCTCTTTTGCGGGAGTGGTGACCTTTGGTACCGCTTTTGGTGGATCTCCTTTCTTGATGCTAGGCGAAGGAGCTGGTTTGGTAGATGTGGGCTTTACATTTCTTGAGCTCGCGATTGAAGGTGCACTTTTTTGTCGCACGGATGGTGCACGAGTACTGCCTTTGACGCTCGGAGCGGTATTAGCAGGCGTATTCAACGACTTTGTTCGTTGAGTTCTGCTTGAACCAGTAGTGGATAATGAAGGACGGGTTGATTTGCCTGCACCCTTTGTACTCCCACCCACCCTATTACTGGTTTGAGAGGCACTGGTAGATGGGTTACTTGTGAACGATGAGTTTGGGGTTCTGAATGAAATGGGTGGAGCTGAGGCTTGTCTTGAGGTCACAGGTGATGTAGCAAGTCTCCTAGAAGCCATGCTGAGGGATGGAATAGAAGTTGAGAGTCGATGGTTGGGATTGGCAGGAACTGGGGTTGCATCTGGCGAACGACTGGTACTCTCGAGACCTGAGAGTGTTTGAGAAGGTGATCGGACGTGATTCATATAAATAGGAAGGGATGGGAGATAAGTGGTAGATATGGATAGATGGGTATACTATGCAAAAAGTCGCAAACGCATTAGCCCGTAGCTTTTTGTAACCAGTGACGTCTTAGAGAAGCTCACAGTCGAAGATAAAAGTAAGTCAAAGTGTTCCAGTAAGTAGAAGGATTCAGAGAAGAGCAAATTCCAAAGCTGAAATTCATGGAATCGAAAATACCCCATAAACCGTGTAACAGTGAGTGAAGATATCATAAAACGTAGAGAAACTACTTACATGATCGATAAAAGAGTCAAGCCAGCAGTTGGCAGTGAGTGAGTTGCCAAATGACCGTTTATATAATGATAGTCAATTACTAATATTTCCGTTCTCTCAGATGGATGTCCTTCCGTTCCAGCGATCCAGTAGCAGTTTTATAGCGTGTTCCTTGTGAGTCTGAAAGTAGTCGAGGATGGCAATTCAACGCAGAAATGTTGCGCGTTTGACTGAACAGAGACGTACAAAACATTTCAACGGACTGAAACATCCGAAATATCCGAACACCCGTGACGTCAACCTTATCTCTTGCAAAGACATCTCGTGTATGATCGTTCTCATTCAAACAGCGTGCAATCCACTAATCATCATCTTACGCTCTCGGGGTCAATTTCCCCACAAAACAAAGCTCACAGCGTCAACCGGAGTGAGACCCCGTACCTTTTTTTCTCAATCCTCTCGCCTTCCCCCGTACACCTTGAACCTGTAACATCTCGCTTAGGATTTTGAGCCCTTGAATTTGATCCGAGTCCTTCTCTTTGGTTGCTAGTACGAATCGGAGTATGGCCCGTTGCTGGATCATTTCCTAGATCATTCCTAGACCATTTCCTGGTTCTTGGAGAAGTAGACATTTGTATTTCTTGAGCGTTCCGTATCTACATCCCAACTCGAGTTTACAACTACAACTCAACGACCTTGTAGCATAGCGCGGAACGCATCCTGATCCTTTCCACCGGAAGACGAGCCGGAAGCTTGTTGGGTTTGAGATTGACCAGAAGTGCTAGTCGCCTTTCCCGACGTCGACTTTGCCACTGCACTGATAGTTTGTTTCTTAAATCCAAGTCCTGCCTTTGGTTTTCCAGCGGCACGAGGGACAAAAGAAGTGGTAGAGGCCGCTGCGGGAGGCTTCGATGATGTAGGGCCTTCCTCTGATAATTGCAGTTCGACTCCCTCATACTTGAAACCATTAGGAAGTAGTAAAAATCTTCCCGCGTCCTGATCCAAGGAATATGAGCAAGCTAGAAGTGTTGAAGATTTCAACTAGATCACTCACAGCAATAGTGTTGAATTCCACCACTGCCTGCCAATTTTGTTCAAAGAGTTCGACCTTCTTGACGCCTGTAGCTACTTTTTCTATAGCTTGTTGAAGAACAGCCTCCTGGGTTCCAGCTGGAATGTTCTTGATCCGGACACTTCTGGACTTCAGATCATGCTTACGACTAAGCCCGCTTGCAGGTTGCGCTCTAGAATTCCATTGTAAGCCCTTTGAATGTTGATAGACGATCATGACTACGTACCTCCGGCTGGGAGCATGAGGATCGGCGAGCGTCACTGCAATTCTTCGTTTCTTGAATTCATGGTTATTGAACGCAAGAGCCTGCAGAGCTGAAGTTTCTTGCTCGAATTCAACAAATGCATATCCTTTGGCCTTTCCGTTCTCATCCAGAGCAAGTCGGATGCCTTTGATGTTACCGCACTGCATGGGCCAGTTAGATTTGCTTCGTTCGAAAGGATTATAAAACGATGCACCTCTTTGAAAAGCGTCTCTAGGTCACCTTGTGAGGTATTCCTAGGAAGCCCAGCCACATACAACTCTCGTTTTTCGATATTTGCGTCTGTTCTCTCCTTTTTCCTTTGAGGATCAGAGATGTATACATTCATAGGGTGACCAGGTTCCATCTCTTTGCCATTCAGCTCCAGTGCAGCTTTAGCAGCGTCCTACAAGTGGAACATCAGGGTACAGTACCACGAGAGCCGTAATATCTACTCACAGGTGACACGTACTGCACGTAGCAGAATCGCCTTGTGGATTTGAACTTCTTACTAGGCCACCGGACATCAAACAAAGTCCCATACTATATGGAAAGGCGGCCTTCATCAGAACTAAATCGTCGTTGAATAACGCTACAAGTCCCTACCGCTGCAAAAGTGCTTCGAATCCATTCATCGTCAGCTTTCTCGGGGAAATTGGTGATGTAGAGAGTTGATCTCCAAGCCAAATGCACCGCAATCTCATTTCCTTGGAGCCGTTTCTTGTCCTTTGTCAATGCGGCAGGAACACCTTCTTTGTCCATAAACTCGACAAGGGCTACAACCTCATTCGCAAGTTTAGTTATTTTTACCTCACGGATCTCTCCACACTAGGAGCACAGGTGTCATCACTCCATTGACGAGATGAAAACGCATGAGCACTTACATCCCTGAAAAGCTTCTTCAGCTCTGTTTCATCTAATCCTTCCCACAATCCGCCAATAAAGACAGTACTATTCTCTCGATCTCTGTTATGAAATAATTCTAGCTCCAACACCAAATATTGCAGAACATGCAAACGTACCGCTTCAGAGGTATTTCATTATCAGGCTTTGTCTTTTTTGCGGCATGAGGTTCGGCAACTGAAGTGGTACCCGACTCTTCAGGCTCGTCATCCGCTTTCCTCTTTTGGGAGGTAGAGGCGGTGCGAGGTGCAACCGGAGCCTCATCTACTGCCATTGCATTTTCGGCAGCTGCCTGGACATATGCCACATTTTGTTCAACGACAGCGGGTGCTGTATACTGAGCTTGATGATATGCTTCACGCTCTGCAATCTAAGGTCACAAGATAGATCAATTACGCACTCATGCTTTTGACATGAACGTTTCACCTTTGCATTTTTTCTCGCCAGTTGTTCTCCTAGCTTACGCACTCTCATCATCGCAAACTCAACAGGCCCGAAACCTCGATACAGCTCCTCGAACTGAACCCATTCATCCCAGAGTGCCTGTGGGTAGTCTAAATTTCGTGACGGGTTGGCTGCATCTTTGAAAACCTTTGAAGCTTCTTCATATTCACGTTGTTGTCTGAGCAAGAATGCAACTAGCTGTAACCGCGAGTACAGGAGATAATACACCAGAGATAACTCACATGAGCAAACGAGTATATTGTGAGAACGCCGAATAACTTGTTTTGTAAAATTTGACCGCGTCTTTCCAGAGTTCTCGGGCATCCTCCTCTAATGGCACTTCGATTGAGACCATAAACTATATCGATCGCATTCGAGTTCGCTATATAGAAGGGCAATGGTGATACACGACGTACCAATTTCGTCAAGAATTTCTCGAGTTTCAGTGAAGGATCCCCTCCCTTCTCCCGATTCATCTCAATTCCCGTTTTCAGAATTTTCTTCATACGTTGAAACGCCCTTTCATCTAGAATTTTTTAAGATCAGTTATATTTGTTTGGATACGTTTTCCTCGCTAGATGTGATTACCTCCTCCATGGTAACCCACAGCATATAATTTATCCTCCTCATAAGATGCTCTTGGGAGGGTAACTGCTGTGATCCCAGCTGCATCCAGTATTCCTGAGTTTATTGCTTTCCGATAGGCGACTACACGGAGTTTTAGTTTAGTCTGATGCCGACGTAATGAATCCATTGCATGACCTACAATGAAGACCTGGTGGCTTCTCCTTTGACCCCTTGACGGAATATCCATCCTCCATATCGTCTTCGCCTTCGGCATCACTTCCATAATCCGAATCATAATCTGGATCAGTCTCATTGATGTACATGTACTTCGAGATGAAACGAGTTAAGGATACCCGACGGAACACGTTACGAAGATTACCAGGCTTACAGTAGAACGCAGAAGCGATGCAATGATGTTACCATTCGAGGGTACACTCCTTACAGCCCGTTCGAGAATTGGCATCTCGGTCTCTTTTCCGGGCGTGTGCTCTTTCTAGGTGATTCAAATTTTCTGATTAGGGGGACATTAACATTGACGAAAGGGGGTTTACATACCACAAATCCTATGAGACCATCCCAAAAGACGGCCAACCAAGCTTCGGCTTCGGCCAAAGGACCTTCTGCAGCTGCCTGGTCCTCGTTACTCAGAGCATCGCCTCTCTTTTTAGCAGCCTCAGTAATTGCTCGCTCATACAATGGTACAGCTACTTTAGGATCCGGAGGTATCTCTTTGGATTTCTGTGATTGGCCCTTGCCTCTCCACTTCGGTTTCTCAAACTTTGGATAAGTGGCCCAGGTGAGGTAAGAAGAGTAATCCTGCAAAGTTTTCTAAAGGGTAATGTTAACTAGATGTAGTTAAAAATATTGGCCGAGCTTACCAAGTTGTGTTCAAACCTCTCCATTTCGTCCACTACTTTGGAGGCATCTTGCTTTACTTTGTTCGCCGCGACAAGCGTTTCTTCGTAGACCTCGGGCGGAAAGTGAGAGGATACGAAGCTAGAGTAGTTTTGAAATGTCTGCGAAAGTTCTGATAGATGTCGTTTACATCAAGGCAACACATGGGTCGCACGGCACCTACTTGTATGTGGAATTTGGAGGCGCTCCAGGAACTCTTCCTGTAGAGCTGCCAGTCGACTCGTCCTGCCATATATTATAGGGTGTAAGCCGGCTATAGTCCCAATGCCTCTAAATATCATACCTTGCATTGCCCTGACAACGCCATCGTAAGCAATTCAACTTCATTCAAGAAACTAGTTCGGCTCACAGTCAAACTCGGAAGCAGAGATTCCTCCCATTCTATTCGTGCATCCCAGACCTCGTGACCCTGTTCCATGGTCGCGAGTTAGATGAGGTTTGACTACGGAGTAGTAATTGAAACTGACACGACTGAAATGTACGGAAGCCTTCCTGGATATCGCTCTCAACTTTTGTGATATATTGTCATTCGAGCAGAGCTCAGAAAGTCCATTATACATTTTATTTGATGGCTGGTGGGCTAGTGCATGTTGGTCCACCAGAAACTCTAAATGCATCTTCAGGATCGGGATGGCTAAACGTCAAATCAAACCAAGAGACGTAAGATAAAGTTCTGCTTGGCAACATAGATGAAAGTGCTGACATAGGGAGAGCATACATACATAGGTAGTCAGCCTCGGCCTGTTCAAAAAGCAGGTCGATAGCCGAGAAGGAGTCGGGCGTTATGGTAGGTTGGAACTGAAACTCCTCAACTTTTGCTTGTAGAAGTGGAGCCCATATGTCTTATGTGCGACTTCATCAATCATTTGATAAACTTGTTGACTGAATACGAAGACTTACCGTCCGCCGCCGCGAGATTGGCTACCAAGGTTTCACGGGCTGGGGTTAGTTGATCGTCTAGTCCTGCAGTCTTTACAAGACGCAAGTATTGATAATGAAGCTTGTAAGATAGCGGTGTTTGTTGTAGAGAAGGGAGAAGACTTGAGAGCGCATCTAGGGCGTCGAGAGTGGCTTGGTTGTCATCAATGTCCATTTCGCCCACTAGTCCGAGTTGAAATTGACTTCAAGAGAAAGAGACGATAATGGGGGTCCTATAAGCGGTTTGTGAGAGCCCGACTTGTCCCTTCAAAGCCAATCACCAAGATATGTGCTAGAGTGGATAGATTGGATTCAAGTAACGCCCGAGTTATATTGGTCAAAGATGCTGCTCAAAACAATAGATAAACATTGATGTCACATTCCCACATTCGACACCCTTTCGTACCTTTTTCCCCACAATGATCGCCACCTGTTCATAAAGGCTGGCACTTGCTGGAATCGACTGTGAACGTGGAAACTAGGCGGCATAGTATAATTTTGTGATGATATTGACGTTACTGTGTTTAGATCATAAGAGCAATTCTCCATTTGAACGAAGTTTGAGCTATATTATTACAACCCACTAGCGTCTCTGCAGTTTCAAGTCGCCACTTCTGTATTAAAATGATAAAGTCGATCCAGGTACGTTTGCTCAAGACGCAGTCGCCAATTCTGCTTATCCAGGTATTGATCAGCAAATCCGTACTTCGTGCATTGGCACTCACCCTGGTACTGGGCCTCTTTGAATTAGTCCAGCCGACTCGACATTGAGTCATCGCCGTGAATGCCGAAAACTTTGTGATCGCCATTCTCATGCGTAAAACAGTGCTAAAGCTAGGCGCAACGTCGGTCGGTATGAAGCGCCGTAGACGTGAGCTGATGAGAAAGAGACTCAGATGATCCGGTAAAAGTAGAGGAAGTGGCCAATGATAGAAATAAGAAGGCAAAAATGTCTTCCAAGTAGTGCCATACACGGCAATTATTGGTTAGGTCATGATTGAAAGATGGCCATAGCTGCTGTAACACCAAAACTCGGGTGATTAGAGGTTGATTGTCTGCTCCTTCATACCCCACATTCATAAAATTAGACTTTATGTGGGTAATTTCGTTCGAGTCCGTGAATCGAGACGAAGGATGGACTCGAAGCGGAGTGTCAAATTGCCGTCATTACTCCATTTAGGGAGTCTAAATTTAGAACTAATCACGGGCAGGCTAAGAATAGCATCCGGAGCTTTTCTCCTCATTTGTCCTCCCTCCGATGACACGCCGACAAACAAAGAGATCGCCTACAGTTTGTTTCTTGCCGACGATAGAGATTCTCCCTCATGCTGAGCACGGCATAGCCAGCAACGCTGCACAGCTGCAGTAAGAACCCCCAGACAAATCATGAGCGATATTGCGGATATTCTATGCCTTGATGTTGCGGATATCTTCCGAATGTCGTGTATAAAAGTCTCTACTAGCAGTCCACCATAATCATCAACTCAAAACGGTTTCCATTCCAATATCCATTCAAAGATGATTCGCCCTGTTGCTCTTGCATCTCTCTCTACTCTCATCGCCTCTGTATATGCCCAACAAGTTGGCACAAACACCGCAGAGAACCACCCAGCTCTTTCCTGGTCAAAATGCACCAAGAGCGGCGGATGCACAAGCACCGCTGCAACCATCGTGCTTGATGCCAACTGGAGATGGTTGCACTCAACCACTGGCTTCACTAACTGCTACACCGGCAATACATGGGATGCAACGCTCTGCCCACCAAACGATCCAGTCACCTGCGCAAAGAACTGTGCATTGGATGGGGCTGACTACAGCGGTACATACGGTATCACGACTTCCGGCAACTCTCTTACACTCAAGTTCAAGACGGGCTCCAACGTTGGTTCTCGAGTTTATTTGTTGGAAAGCGAATCCAAGTATCAGATGTTCAAGCTCAAGAACAAGGAGTTCACCTTCGACGTCGATGTTAGCGGCCTAGGCTGCGGTCTTAACGGCGCTCTTTACTTCAGTGAAATGGATGCTGATGGAGGAGTCGCAAAGAGCCCCAATAACAAAGCTGGTGCGAAGTACGGAACTGGATACTGCGATGCCCAATGCCCACACGATCTCAAGTTTATCAACGGCGAGGTGGGGTATTCACTATCAAAACATCGCTACCTCACTAATCACTGATTGCTTTCAGGCCAACATCCTTGATTGGACTGGATCCAGCACCAACTCCGGCTCGGGCAGATACGGCACTTGCTGCTCCGAAATGGACATCTGGGAGGCCAACAAGATCGCCACCGCCTACACCCCTCACCCTTGCTCAGCTACCGGTCTCTACCGCTGCGAAGGCTCTGGATGTGACGTCTGTGACCAACCTGGATGCGATTTCAACTCATACCGCCTGGGTGATACCTCCTATTATGGCCCTGGTCTCAAGGTCGACACTTCCAAGAAGTTCACCGTCGTTACTCAATTCAAGACTGCTGACGGCACCGATAATGGCGCACTTACCGAGATCCGTCGCTTGTACGTCCAAAACGGTGTCGTTATCCAGAACTCCAAGGTCAACATTCCCGGAATGGCCGCTTACGACTCCATCACGGAAGATTTCTGCTCAGCGCAAAAGACCGCTTTCAGCGATAACAACATCTTCGCTCAGAAAGGTGGCCTCACCCAAATGGGCAAGGCCTTCGCCAACGGAATGGTGTTGGTCATGAGCGTCTGGGACGACTACACGGCCAACATGTTGTGGCTTGATAGCGCCTACCCTCTCGACAAGCCCGCCTCTGACCCTGGTGTCACCCGTGGAACTTGCGCAACCACTTCGGGTGTCCCCGCCGATGTCGAATCACAACAAGCCAATGCCTCAGTTACCTTCTCCAACATCAAGTTCGGTGACCTTGACTCTACCTACACTGGTACCAACCCCATCAGCAGCTCCGTCAGGTCTTCCACCACCACCCGACCTGCTAGCTCCAGCTCGTCCTCCAGAACTACTACGAGGGTCACCACTACCTCCGCTACAAATCCACCCACTCAGACACAATGGGGCCAGTGCGGAGGTGTACGTATACAATTCTACTGCTCTGCTGATTTTCACTGACGTATATGAATGAATCGTCATAGAACGGATATAATGGACCCACTGTCTGCGCTTCTCCATACACTTGCCACAAAGTAAACGGTATGTTAATCTTCAATTCACCATAGTGCTGTGATAATAATATGCTTTCCGGAATTAGATTGGTACTCTCAGTGCTACTAAACGACAACGACTCCAGGCCCCAGGGAACGCTTTTACATTTGGATAACGGTTACAATGCTCTGTCATTTTATCAGAAATAGAGATCTCTTCTGGTGACCATTACTACATGTGCTGAGAGTGAACACTCGTGATATTCAAGGAGTGGCCTGATTGGCGAAGCAAATTCACGCTTCGGAGGAAATAAGAGATACACCGTCAAAAAATCAAACTAGAAACAAAACAATCGTTTGCTTCACATAAGCCAAGTCAGAATATATCTGAGCCATGTTTAAAGCTAGTAGTGGTTGAGAAAGATAGAAGAGAAGTAACGCCTCTTATATTGCTGGTGCTATTAGTCAGCAGCGCACAAAAAAATGGATGACGTCATATTTTCACCTTCTATATTATATTGTGCGATGCCTCCAAGTTCATAAACGCAGTTTCAACAGTACTCGTCTTGCTTCCGTTATTTCTTACTATA
This sequence comes from Tulasnella sp. 419, assembly GCA_019633455.1. NCBI lineage: Eukaryota > Fungi > Basidiomycota > Agaricomycetes > Cantharellales > Tulasnellaceae > Tulasnella > Tulasnella sp. 419. The sequence goes on from WSUA01000077.1 coordinate 47,605, forward strand.
AATACAATACTCAAGAAGTGAGAGAAATCATGGAGGTGCATAAGAGCCGAACTTCGAATTTACCCACATTGGCTCACATACCAATAGAACAAGTATGAACTTCGAGCGTAGCGTGTAACACGTTGGTCCATTTAGCTCTCAGCACTAATAAATAATAACCAACACAAACATTACTTTGTAATGTGCTCATACAGCTAGATTAGGATTCTCCTGCGTTAGAGGGTCGAGCCGATAGGTCCAAACTTGATATTAGAGAATATTACTCTGGCGGCCGGATTATTCGCTTCGACAGCTTCGTAATCCAGACCGGTCGGACACGTTCCACGGACACTTCCAGGCTGACTCGGATCGCTATCGATTGGCCAATGCCCGTCAAGCCATAACATATTGGACTCAGGATCGTCCAAAATACTCATTGCCAGCACCATCCCCCTATCGAGTGCAGTATTCTGCTCAAGTCCACCGTACTATGCAAGTCGTTTGGCTCGCCAAACGCCGTCGCTTGCGCATTGCAGTAATCCCCCGTGATGGAATCATGCGCCGACATTCCCGAAATCTTGACTTTGGAATTCTGGACTACCTTGCCGTCCTGTACGTATACACGTCGAATTTCGCTAAGTATTCCCATATCAGTACCGTCAATGGTATAGAATTGAGTGATAATCGACATCTTTTTGGTTGTGTCGATAAGGCCACGGTTGCCATAGAATGTTGTATCACCATTTCGGTAGGAGTTGAAGTCGCATCCATCCTTATCGTATATATAGTCACACTCGACATCTTCGCAACGGTATGGATCAACTAGTGAGCATGCGTGGTACGTAAGGGCAGACGAGATTGAGTTGCCTTCCCAGGCATCGATTTCCAGGCAACACGAGCCATAAAAGCCATTTCCTCGCCATTCATCTATTTGAGACCAATCCCAGGTGTTGGCCTTAAAAATCATCAGGGAAGACTTTCCTACGAACGAATGGCATTGACGTACCTCTCCATTAATAAACCTAACACTGCGGGAGCATTTGCCATCACAGTACCCAGTTCCATACTGGGCGCCTGCATTATTATCCGGGTATTTCTGCATTCCACCATCTGCATCCATTGCAACAAAGTACAGCGAGCCTTTCACTCCACAAGGCAGATTTGACGCGTCGACGTCGAACCTAGTCTCGCGGTTTTTGAGCTTGAACAATTGGTAATGTGTGTTGTCCGCCATCAAAAACACGCGCGAGCCCATATTACGACCATTTGGATTTGAGGTAGTCCAGTATTGGGTAATATAATTGAGCTGAAGGCTATTGCCGCTGGTGTTGACACCGTAAATGTAGGAGTACCAATTTGAGTCTACACCCTCTAGTGCGCAGCTCTGAGCGCATACATCGGGGGGACCACAAAATGGCCATAACCATCCACCGTTTCAGCATGTATTGGAGTCACCGGTGGAGTGCAGCGGTCTCCAGTCGGCATCCAGGGTGATCCATCCAGCCTGTGTCTGGCATAAACCCGCCGTAACGCATTTTTGCCAGGCCAACATGGGGTGGGACTCTACTTGTTGAAATGCACCAGGTTGTTGAGCACATGCAGTGGCAAAGAAGGAGGCGAGAGAAGTAAGTGCAAATGAGCGAATCATTATTCAGGTTTGAGTGATCGTGAGCTCTCATATCGAAGGCCATTATATACCAACTCCGGAAGATATGCGCAAGATTCAACAGAGCAGAATGTTGACATTATGCGCGTACAACGATTTGACTGGCCTCATTCAAGGTGACATTGCAGTGGAACCATAAACCGGTGCCTGTGCCAAGGGCGAATCAATGTTTTGCATGATGATGTTCATTGGATGGTATTCCCGAACCTGCTTTCCGGAGCGTCGTCGCATCGCAGTCGGTTTTGAATGTATTGGGTTATGTGCCCTGGAATCTGGGTCAAAGTTTGTGGGCGTGGCTAATGGGGAAGGGGCAGTGCTGATAGGATCTCTTGTCGGAAGCTGGAGAATGGAAGTCCTTCAAGTTTCAATTTAGACGAAGGCTCGAGTCCATCGATATATCAGAGGATTGCGACGATGCGAAAGTTGACAGCCTACTGCTCTTTGTTAGTTCGTGGGTGTATGGAGACCGACTCTTCGTCCGAAGTGGTGAGTCCTTGAAGAATTGTAAACTAGCCAGACTATTCGACTGCCGCAGATTGATCTCTGATAACATGTATTGAGGACAGAACTATCCCACGAAACGTCAAGAGATCGATTATAGATGTATTGTAAGGGGCAATGTATGACCAAATTCATATAGACCACAATCGTCGAGATCCGTGCATGTTGGTGAGTCGTACTCATATATTGTCCAGTCGCTCGTTAACATCTTACCTGACTCGACCGATCAATAAGCTCTGTAAAAGGATCCCAGCATCCTATGCCCGCAACGTGGAGACAAGCA
>WSUA01000771.1:0-10293 GCA_019633455.1 Tulasnella sp. 419
AAATATGGCCAAGTGAATGCCAAGTGAAAGTGAACATTTTCACTTGGAATGTATGGGATCCAAGTTAACTTGGACAATTTCACTTGCCCAGCCAAAAAGTGAGCCAAGTGAAATTTTGGCTGGGACAAGTGAAAATGGCAAGTGAAAATTGTAGGTGCTGTCATCGGGGTGTGATCCCTGTCAAAGCGGATGGCCAAGCCTCGGTGAGTCTTACTGCTGTATCATCACTATCATGGGACTTACCCTTTTCATAGTTGGTTGTTAGCTTTGATCATCGTCATCACCACCCTGACCATCACACTCCAAGTTTTTGCACCTCACCAATCAGTAGACCCTATTAATCTCAGCACCACACTGCCAACAACCTCATCGTTGTACTTTCCTCTTTGTTCCTACGTTGAACAATCAGCATCGACATCCCAGTGGTTAATGTTCAACAAGGCTGCTCCATGAAAGATGTTTGATATTCACAGCGGCAGTGGAGGGTATAGGATTGGGAAAGGGAATTGAGTGACTTGGCACTGAAGGTGTGCATTGTTTCTCATTTTTTGATGATAATAGTATCTCATGGACATCCATCCGGCCCATTTCTCATGCTACACCTACCAACTTCATCCCAGCCCATTTCTCATGCTACTCCTATCTATCTCATCCCGGCCCATTTCTCATGCTACAGCCTATTATCCCTTAAACAAAGCGGCCTACCAGGACAATAGCGACATGTTGGACTAAGGGTATGTATCATTTCTCATCCACTTTCCGAGTGCCCATTTCTCATGCTACTACATAGCGTCCATCTCTTGACCTATCCTTCTACATATATCCCCCTCCCCTTCCACATCTGAACAAACTCATCTCTTTTTGGCCCTATATCTGTCTTCGTCGTCACTGTTCTCTGCCACCCACTCTCCTATCTAATTTCCAACAACCGAGATCATGGCCCGCAGCCCCAAACGATCTGGCAGGCAGTTTACCTGCCACCATTGCAAGAAAACTCTACATGTTAGAGGATTGGGTATACGGGAGTATATGGTGATAAACGGAAGATGGAGATAAGGAGATAAGAGAGGAAGACAGAGGCTGGAGCGCATAAGGTGGGTTAGACACTAAGACTCAAGAAATCACGCAAGGACTCTGTAGGTAGAGTGCACGATGTGAGTACAACCGTGCCCTCTATCTATGGAATACTCAGGGTATAAATAATGCATGTATGTATATGGTCTGAACACAAGTTTGGACAGTGTGATAATGGAGATTTAAACATAAGACAAAATAAGATAGAAATGTGACCGAACATATGTTTGTGTCACTGACGAATGGGTAATCGGACTTAGCGGGTTGCGTTCCGAATTACTCCAACACTCCCCCTCAATTCGCTAAGTCTTGATGGTGAGAAGCTCAAGGAATTTGAGATGTTTGTCGCGGGGAAGGTTTTTGGTGAAGATGTCGGCTAACATTTCGTCGGTTGGGCAATAAGTAAGATTGATAGTCTTGTTTTCTACCAACTCGTGAATAAAGTGATGTCGAATGTCGATGTGTTTGACGCGTGCGTGACTGACAGGATTCTGAGAGAGAGCGATGGAACCGGTATTGTCGCTGAATATGGTAACAGGGTCCTCGTGTGGATACCCCATTTCTCCGAGTAAGTTCCTAAGCCATATCGCCTGTTTGGAGGCGTGTGCGGTGGCCATGTATTTGGCTTTGGTAGTCGATAATGCGACAGTGGGTTGTTTCTTCGAGCTCCATCCTACTACTGCCCCTCCTAGCTTGAAGACATATCCCGCAATGCTTCTGCAGGTATCCGGATCGGCGGCCCAATCGGAGTCCGTCCATCCTTGAATTGTGAGGTCTTCCGGCTTGAAGAGAATGCCGAGTTCCCGAGTTCCCTTGAGGTACCTGAAGGTTCTTTTCACGGTTTGCCAGTGCGCCATTCCCGGATTGGATGAGAATTGAGCGAGAGAGGTGATGGCAAATGCGATGTCAGGACGAGTGCCGATCATGACATACATGAGTTTTCCGATGGCCCTAAGGTATGGGTATTGCTGCATATGAGCTTTCTCGAGGTCGGTCTTCGGACAATCTTCGGAGGTGAGTTTAACTCCGGATGCAATCGGCATTGCTGCAGGTTTACATCCATCAAATCCGAGATCGTGGAGGATGGCGTCGATGAAGTGAGTTTGTCGGAGGAGAATGGAATGGTCGGGGTTCCTGACGATTTCGATGCCTAAGAAAAATCTTGCTGGTTCGAAGTTTGAAAGAACGTAGAATTCCTCAAGTTGATTTTTGAGGATATCTCCCCTCCCTTTTGGGCAAGCGCCCAAACCATCATCGACAATCAACGCCACAAATTCCCTCGCTTCGTTTACGCGTCGCACATAGATGCAAGAATCGCTCTTGCATGGTTCGAATCCTATTTTCTTCATCTTCCCATTAATATCTTTTCTCCAATTTCTTCTGGCTTGCTTAAGTCCGTAGATTGATTTGTCCAATTTGCAAACTTTGTTTGCGTCTCTAGGGTCCACCTTGAGACCCGGAGGTAAGCGCATGTATATCTCCTCGTCGAGCTTGCCATTCAGGTACATGTTCTTGATGTCGAATTGGACAAGTTTCAATTGTTGTAGTGCTGCAACGGCGACAACAGTTCTCATTGAGTCCATTTTTGCGACATCTGAGAATACTTCATTGTAGTCTTCACCAGGGCGTTGGTGATTACCTAATACCACGAGTCTGGCCTTGTAGCGTGTGACCTGTCCATGTTCGTTTGTCTTCTTTGATAAGATAAGTTGATTACCTGAGACATGTTTGCCCGGTGGGAGATCTACGAATCTCCATGTGCCCATGCATATCATGGTGCCATACTCTTCGTCTATAGCCCCCATCCATTGAGGTGCTTCCTTCGAACGCATCACTTCTTGGTATGTTCACGGTATACCATTTCTGGTAAGTAGAATGTTGGGTGCTGAAAAGGGGTCAATGGTCGAGACCAATCCGGCCATCTCTTCCGGGGTGATGCTGTCCTGGAGCCGATTAGGCGCTCTACGCTCACGTGTAGAGGCCCTTGGAGAAGTTGGGGTGGAGGTGGAGGTAGGGTTCACGTGTTCTGGAGGAGTGAGGGTGAGAGGTTGCTGAGGAAAGTGTTGAAGATCTATATTACATAATCTGAAACATAGAATATTCCCACGGTTTGACTTGATCCCTGAAAGGAGATAAAGGAGATAACAGAGATACCATGGAGATTGTTGATCAGATCCATGGAGATAGAAGCATAATCTTCTGTCTCATCAGCATGGGAGAATTCCCACTGCCTCATGGCAAATGTCTCATATTACTCATACAATAGTGGAGGCGGTAATTATCCCATTGGCTGATATACTGACTTAGTCAGGTTCACTCCCACACTGATATGATCTGGTGGAGGAGGGAATTGTCCTATTGGACGATAACATGGGAAGAGTCATAAGACTCTCACATGAGTCATGCAGACTCACACTGTCACCTCATGGCGAAGACTTCTGAGACATGAGGCATGATATGATTGGACAGTAGAACGGATAGAATTACTATTGGTTAGGATTTAGTTGTTAACTCCTTGCTGAGTTTGAATCTGTAGAGTATAAATAGCTGGCAGATGTATGGTAGCTCTCTATCAGTTGCAATCACAACTACTATCTTCCTCACACTGCTTGCACTCTTAGCTCTGTCTAAGTCTCTATAAATTCATTAGAAAGGAAGGTTGAGGGTTGTTCTTGAGTTCACGAAAGACGATGTCTCTTGATGTAGTACACCTCTTAGTTCTCATGTTAATAAACTTCCATCCAGGCTTGACTCCATCCTCGAATCCAACGAAAGTTAGAAGCTTTGTTTTTGAATCCATGCTGGTCCTTTCTTCGGCCGGTACACGGACATAAGCCTCACATCCGAAAACCCTAAAATTCTCCATATTGGGAATAATCCCCAAATAGGCAGTCTCCGGTAGCTTTCTGTTGAGGAATGACAAAGGTGTGGAATTGTGAATGAGTGCTGCATACTTGTTGGCCTCGGCCCATAAGCTTTTGGGCAGTTCCCGATAGTTGATCATTGCCCTAACCATATTCCACAAAGTACGGTTGGCGCGTTCGATGATTCCATTTGCTGAGGAGCGTGAGAGTTGGACTTCTGGTGGATGATGCCGGAGTCCTTGAGATACTTCTCGAAATTGTTACTGACAAATTCTCCTCCATTGTCAGATTGGAATATCTTGATCTTCTTCCCGGTTTGATTTTCATCACATGCGCGGAACTGAGTGAAGACTTCAAGCGCATCGCTTTTTGCCTTAATTGGAAAGACAAAATATTTCCGTGAGTGTTCGTCCACAATCACCGCGGTATAGCACCTGCCTCCGATAGATTCTGGTTCCGGGCTGTGTAGATCCATATGGACTACTTCGAGTGGGGTATTGACATGTGATTTACTCTCTTTTGGAAAGGGATCATGAGACTGCTTTGCCACAACACAAGGTTCACAAAGTGAGGCGATGACATCATCAGTTGCGGAGATACCTCGGGCAAGGTTGCCCCTGATGAGGGTTTGGATTGTCCGGTAACTGATGTGTCCGAGCCGGTGATGCCATAATTCGAGAGGTTGAGAGTTGCGCGTCACATTTGCCATTGCTACTAGGCTTCCCTCCCCTTGTACGTCTAGCTCATAGAGACCATCATTATTGGTAGCTTGCATAATGACATTTCCATTGAGCTGAACAGTACATATCCCCCCCTGAATTGAGATAATCACGCCACGCTGATCCAGTTGGCTTCCGCTGACTAAGTTGACCCAAAAGTCTGGAACGTGGTATACATCAGACAATGTGATCGTTTGAGTAATGCCGTTAGCAAGGATAGAAAGAGCAACTGTTCCTTGACCAACAATCGCGGCACAGGAGTTGTTGCCGGTCCGGATGGTAGGAAATGGTTCAGGGAGAGGGGAATATTCGATGAAAGAGGTACGATCCTTTGCGATATTGCGAGAGGCGCCAGAGTCGATTACCCATCAGCTTTCACAGGGATAAACAGAGTAAAATGCCGATTCCGGAACAGCTTCTTCAGGCACAGTCACGAGATGCCAGTTTCCGGAAGTGGTAGCGACATTGGCAGTAGGTCGTAAATTGTTGGGTTTGAGGTGAGGATGTGTTTCCCAACAAACATCTTCGGAGTGCCCCTTCTTGTTGCAAATATTGCACTTTACTAATGCCTTTCCTTTTCCTTTACCGCGAGGGTCCTGATCAACACGTGCCTTTTTGCCTTTCTTAGGTTGGGAGGCGGTAAGAGCTGATACGGTAGTGGAAGTAGGATTGGGGACAGAGGTGGAAGGGATGGATGGGAATTTGCATTTTCGGTTGATGGTAGCATCAGCCTCGAGTAGTTTAGTGCGAATGATGTCGGGTTTGAAGAGTTCGGCATTGTCGCTCGTTAAGGAAATAGTACTGGTAACAGCTTTCCATTCTAGATGATCTACTGTATCAGGAATAGACATGATCATAGCCACTGAGTAGTAGAAGTCAGGTACGGGCTGTCCGGCATTGGTAAGCTTCTTCCGAATGAGGGATAGCTTGTTCAGATGTTGCATCATTGGGGTGCCTGGAATATACTTCATCGTGAATATCTCCGTGATAAGCGGGCATGCTGCTAAGCCGGTGTTCCGGGTAGCCCCATAAGCCATAAGCACCTTCCAGTTGTCTGTTGTGGGAACTTCGGAATCAACGAGACCCTTGAAGTCAGTTCCAACTGACATAAGCATGATATGATTGGTGAGTTCATTTGTGTCATGCCAAGAGTCCCAGTTCTTGTGGTATCTGTCGATTGCATCCCGATCTTCTTTTGATAGGTTTTGAACCTCATCAAGTTTGTCATAAGCGATCCACTCAGGAGTTTGGTAATTGGGTTTATGTTCCTCTCCATTAACAATTCTCCATGCACGCTTCGCTCCAAGTGATGAAGTCACGTGATTCTTCCATTCGAAGAAATTGTCGTGATTAAGAACCACAAGGGAGTTAAGGTTTGTAGTCATGCTATCAGTGTCCATCTCACTGGGCATCGTAACCCTGTTAGAGGATCGGGTATACGGGAGTATACAGTGATAAACGGAAGACGGAGATAAGAGAGGAAGACGGAGGCTGGAGCGCGTAAGGTGGGTTAGACACTAAGACTCAAGAAATCACGCAAGCACTCTGTAGGTAGAGTGACCGCGCCTGATTTTGCTGCCGACCGATCTCATCATGATCTTGTGGCACTACCAGCTGAGGATGTCGAGTACCCACCTTCAAAACGACAGAGAGTAATGGTGGAGGAGGTTCCAGATGAAGATGACAATGAAGATAGCAATGACGAGGGCCCTCCAGTGGTGGATGTCCACTCCACTGCTGTGCGATGTCACAGTGGAGTATACTGTACTGAGTGGGACAAGCAGCGAAGAAGGGAGCTAGAAGCACAGCAAGAGCTACACCATCTCTTTGATTCTGTGGAGGAGTACGAGCTTGCAAAATGGCTTGCAACCAGCGGACTTTCGCAGGCAGCAATCAATGCCTTTCTTTGCCTGGACACGGTAAGTACCAGTTCACCTTGGATAATTCATTTGAATTTCGACTGATACATGCCTATTATTAGATTCGAACCCGTGTCCAACCATCCTTCGCTAGTAAATATGAATTCTTCAAGAAAGTCAATCAACTACCAATAGGGCCAGCGTTCACTCGCATGACAGTGCTTATCAAAGGAGACTTGCTGGATGAAGAGGGTAATGTGATGACCGAGGAGGTAGAAATGTTTGTGCGGGATCCTGTCGAATGTGTGGAATTTCTCATTGGTAATCCGATGTACCGTGATGATCTAACCTATGCTCCGGCACAGGTTTACACGTCAGCCAACTGCAAAACCCGTGTTTACCACAAAATGTGGAGTGCAGACTGGTGGTGGAACCTGCAGGTATGTCTGGTCAACAGTGTCACCCGTCCGTGCGGATTCTAATCTAGACCAAACCACTCACTAGAATATGCTACCAGAAGGTGCTACCATCGCGCCAGTCATCATCGCTTTGGACAAAACATGCTTATTGAACTTCAGTGGGGATAAGTCTGTGTATCCTGTCTATATCACTATCGGCAATCTGTCCAAAGGGGTTCGTCGTCAACCTTCCCAACAAGCAACGCTTCTTTTGGGCTACCTTCCCATCCCATCGCTTGCCTGTTGCTCCGATGACCTACGATCTTCAAAGTCCTATGAAGTATTTCATGAATGCATGTTGGAAATCATGGCATCGATGGAGAAATATGGGCAGGAAGGCAAGGAGATGGTGTGCGCTGATGGCAAGATGCGGAAGGTGTTCCCTATCCTTGGAGCTTACATTGCGGACTATCCAGAGCAATACCTGGTCGCTTGCACCCATGAAAACCGTTGCCCTCGCTGCCTCGTGGATCCCACAGCAAGAGGACACTCTACACCTACTGAACCACAACATCAAACGATGACATTGGAACTCCTCCGTGACAATTATGACCACCACTCAGTGGAGACAACTGCAAACTTGGACGAAATTGGATTACGAGACATCTATCCCCCATTCTGGATCAACCTCCCCCATACCGACATCTTCTCTTGCTTTACACCGGATCTACTGCACCAAGTTCACAAGGGTGTATTCAAGACACACCTTGTATCCTGGTGTAAATCTCTCATGGCCAAGGGGGTGTTGGACCGCCACTATCAATCTATGCCAGTTCATCCATCGCTTCGCCACTTCAAGAAAGGTATTATGCATATCAAGCAGTGGACAGGAAAGGAGTATAAAATGATGGAGAAGGTGTTCATTGGTGCAATTGCAGGCGGAATCACCAATCCAAGGGTGGTGACAGCAGCCCGGGCATTACTGGACGTTATCTTTCTTTCTCAACTTCCAACCCATACCTCCAAAACTCTTGATCAAATGGCAGCTGCGCTCAATGAATTTCATTGCTTCAAGGACATGTTTGTCATGGAACAAGTCCGAACACATTTCAACATTCCCAAGATTCACGCTCTCCTTCATTATGTTGAAGCCATTAGGTCATGGGGTGCTGCCGATGGTTTCAATACCGAATCACCAGAGAGGCTCCACATTGATTATGCCAAAAAGCCTACCGTGTCAGCAATAAGAAGGATGCCAGCCCTCAGATGATTCAATGGCTCCAACGTCAGGAGGCTTTCATTTTCCGGACTGCATATATTGCTTGGATCGAGTCTCCTCAAACAGCCAACTCACCATCGGAAGATTTAGGTGACAGTGGCAGTGATACAGACTCGAATGTTGAATCGGATTCCAATGCCAAACACAACACCAAACCAATGCAACTCCATACTGCACCACCTCATTTTCCCATGATCTTGTCACCACTTCCGTTGCCAAAACCCCTCCCCTTCGTTCTATCAACATCTCAACCATCCAAGTACACTTCGGAGCAGTAGACTTCCTTCCCTGTTTGAAAGCATTCCTTCGTCTCAGCCGGCAGCAATCAGCTCTCAGGTACTCGATGCCAACTCAGCATGACGTCTTCAATGTGTACAAACAGGTTGTACTTAACATACAGCCTGGAACTGCACTCTTACCTTCTTTTTGTGACCGTGTATGCGCTATACCTGCACAAGTTGCCAATATCTTACCCAAATTGGGTAAGGTTCCGCAATTCAATACTGTCTTAATACAAACACCTCCAGGTAATGCAGCCATATTCTATACTTACCCGACTGTCACTGATTCTACTTGGTGACAGGTGCACCTTTTCCTATCCGTGTTGCCCAAGTCCATCTTATATTTGAGCTACCATCATTCATTGCACGTTACCCAACTCCTTTGGCCTATGTTGAATGGTTTATGGAGTTCAAAACTTCAAAGGGGCCTGCACGCATGTATGAGATTCAGAAAATGAGGCAACAAGGTGGGTTGCATAGTGCAGAAATTCTGCCGATTAGCAGCATTCTTTGGTCATGTCGTCTGATTCCTAAATGGGAGGATGATATGGCAGCTGCCATTGCTCCTGATAAAATTTTTGAGAAATATGAGACGTTCTATGTAAATGACTTCCTTGATTTACATTCCTATATAAACTTGTGAATATATAGTAGTGATATATCGGTCAGATGTACTTGAAGTCCAGCAGTTATAATTTGGTTTATTACGATGCCCTATACATGTTGAGAACTTGAGAATAGTTAAGGTACCCTTGCTAACCTAGTTAACCTATAGTGAACTATGCAGTTGAACACCGTGATGTCTCTGGATGCTATAGTGTATTATGGAGAAATCCATGTGCTATGGAGTACTATGGAGTAATCTGTGTACTATGGTGGCTATGGAGTGCTATGGAAAACCCGCTGTGTGCTATGACTTTTTTTTTTCCTGATGTTATTTGCGTTTCTCTTACTCTCTTATCTTTGGCTGCTTTAACAGCTGCATCGATCATACTTTCTTAATTCTATGTAGCATTGTTACTCCTTACAATCATTGGCGATGGTCACAAGCACAGCTGCAGTGCTGTGCAGGTGCCCTTGGTCATGTATCTGTACTTGTATTGTGATTTAATTAAATGGTAATGTACTAATTTCATCAAAGCCTTCACAGAAGCTTCTTCATTCGTTCGTAAGTCAAACAATAGAACGTGAGAAGTTTGGTTGCAAACTTGACCATTATCGCTGCAACTATGGTCGCAAACGAAACAGCACGAACGAGCTTTACATTCCCGGCACGACACAAGAATTGCCTTCAATAAGATGAACTTTGATAAAAGTATCTGCGCTGGTAATTACCCTTGTAACACTGATTCAATCGCTTTGTTAACCCCCTACTATTGGCAGGCAGTTTTTCTTACCATCAAGAGAAAAATCGACCCGGAGTAACCGAGAAATGAATTCCATCAATACATCGGCTATTTGAAGCTTGATTGCAAGCATCAGCATCAGCATCAGGCTGTGGCTTACTAAGGTTCGGACTCAAAGGACGACCACTCAAACTAACCACGCCAGCACTCCGTTCACCCAACATTCCTCCTCCTCATTCCATACCTCCATCCATCATCCTAGATGTCGGCAGAAGTAACATCAGCACTTGCGTTGCGGATAGAGACATTCAAAAATCTGATTTCGTCCATCCGCTCTGCCAAGATCCAGCTTCAATGGCCGCAACAGCAAGCTTCCCCCCCCTCATCTCCTTCCATTCCTTCTTCCACTAATCTCTTCTCTCTAGAGAATATTACCTCTACTCTCATTCCCACTGGGTTGAAGTTCAAACTCC
>WSUA01000774.1:0-10250 GCA_019633455.1 Tulasnella sp. 419
TATGTTAGTACAGTAACGAAATAGCCGGTTATGTACTGACCCCCAGATCTACGGATCGGACATGTATGAAGTTGAAGGTATTCAGCCAGTGGGTGAAAGATAGATTGCAGTCATCTATCTCGAAGCTATGGTGTGCTAAGAGATAAAGCCCCCTATGAAAGGAGCCGTACATACCGGCAATTATCTGGGAGGTTCTCACTTTGGTTGCGTCAGTGATTTTGGGCAGCATCACATGACTTCTGAATGCTCACTCTCGTAATCTTGGAGGGACGATGTCAAGTCCAATCACTTCAGAATGAGGAAACTTGAGGCTCATGTCCAGCGCCCTTCGAGGGTATGTTCGAAGTAGTGAGCATCAATGACTGCACTTAAACAGGGACAGTGATCATACCATGCACCGGACCCTAGAGAGCAAGGAAGTTAACATGGGAAAGTCCGTGAATTGATCCCAAATCTTACATACCTGTACCAACATCAAGAATCATAGGAATATAGCCTTCTCTGGGCTTCAATATTTCCTCAACGATATCTTTGGCTGGATATGGGGCACCAAGATAATATTGAACCATCAAATTTTGTATATCGAGTCGCTGATGTTCAAGCTCATCCTACTCCTCCACGAATAATGAAAGGTCGTCAGCCAGTGAGGTGATTGCTTTACCCACGCTATGCTGACCGCTGGTAAAACATAGCATTCGTTTTTGGTGTTGAGGGTCCGTCCATGACTATCCCGAAACTTGATAGTTGATGAGACACTTGTTTGGAGAACTCGTCACTGTCAAAACCGAGCTTACCAGATAACTGTCAACTGACATGATAAAAGAAGTTAAGTATTTGACTATTGAAGATGAAGGGAGAATGAACTGACGAGACTGAAGGTGGTCGACCTTCAGGTCGTCGAGGCCATGCCACACTTGCAACATGAGAGGAGAGATCAGCTTCATACACGCTTGAACGCTCGCTGCTGTTGGATTCTGACGCGGAGGCATCGGTTTGAAGTTCTGGGGAGCTCTCCATTTGAACATCTGTCAGCGTGTCCTCGCTTATGCTAGGCATCTTGTATCACTATGTTTTGCAATTGACTTGGTTTGAAAAGGGGATGATTTTTAGAACGAAGAGGAGACATGATTCCACCAGTCGTATTATCTTCTGGTTCAATTAATGATCGCCTGGAACATCAAGCAGATCAACTTACGCGAAATCGGAACTCCACTCCTACTTATTAATAAACACATTCCAACATTCTTGCTCGTCGTTTTGCAAAAAAAAAAAGTAGTTCATGGTCGTGATTTTAATGGAGCCGGGATCTGTTTGTGGATCCGACCCTGACCTTCTCTTCTCCGCCGACAAGTTTATGCTTAGGTAATCGGCTTCATCCGGAATCTAATCTAAAAGCAAGCCTGAAACCATCGGAAGTGTCTCAACAGCGGACAAAGGGCAATACTATTGGATACCCAACGTTAAATGTGTTGACCTATCGTTCTCTTCGCCCGTATTGTTCCTCCCGCAGTACGTTTGAAACGTGTGGCAGCAGATAGGAAGTTCCTATCCTGAGTACAAACGCAGTGACAATGTAGCATTTGGACATCGAATAATATCACAGTAATAGTAATATACAGAGGACAATGGGAAATCATACGGAATTTGCTACACATACGGCTCTCCACGTTTCTCGTCATCAACTGGCTGAAACACGATTTCTGACGAGGAAGTAAGAGGACTGAGAACACCCCGTTTCGGACTTATTGATCTTCGATCCCCCGATCTGCCCCTCGTTCCTCCATCCGGTGAATTCAGATCATCATCGATACCCAATGTCCATACGGAGTCATTCTTTGCGCTCGAGTATGAAGGATCACTAGAGGGTTGATAGATCGGTTTGAGGGCTATACTGTATGCTTGTGCTTCTTCATCTGATGAATGACCTGATCTTATCGCGAATGGTGTTGAGGCCACATCAAAGCTCGTTCGATCCTCCTCAATTGGAGCAGGTATCGTATAAACCGTTGAGCTGGTTTCGGCATCTTGACGCGACTTGTCCCGTGTTTGTCTGGTCGTTGGTACAGATGCAATCGTTTCGAGCTGTCCCCGGGTGGTATTTGCGAAAATCTGAGCAAATTTTTTCAATTATAGAGTCAGAATAAATAATCATAGTAGAACAGCTTCGAAAGTTATACGCAACTGGTGGAACTGAGGTGTATTTAGACTGGCAGTGACAAGTCACATTTTTAGTTGCAGAGAAATCCCCTGATAGCGCTCGACCTCTGTTTTGAATGATCCGCGTTCTGCAGCGACTGGAATGAAAAATAAGCTGGGGCATAATTTACCACCGAGGTCAAAACTTACTGGTTAATTGTGTGCATCAAACAGATAGTGTAGAGTCTATCAGAAAACCCTTTAGTGAGTCTGCTGAGTAATGTGCACAAACCACATACGAGGGCATGATAAGACCAAAGGCAATAGCGACACTGGATTTTGGCTTCAGAAATTGTTAATAATAAGGTTCTATTATCACCTACAACATCAATGGACTCGTACCAGTGACACGTAATTGATGAGATTTATAATAGCTGTAATGAGCGGTGGTGTCGCGCTTTCCAGAGTAACACGTATTAGCCTCCGAAGGAGCGAATGTGACTCGTCGCTCATCCTTAGGAAGAATCTCGAGATGAGTATTAGTCTAGAAGCATGAAAGGACAGTGTACCCACTCTACTCGCTCTACTCGCGGCGAGAGCAAAAACCACAGCATTGTACCGGTGATCATAAAGTCGGCAACGACAAGTAGAGCTGTTTAAACATTCAATTAGATTGAATTCCGAAAGAACGGATTGTTGTGCATACCTGTGCCGGAGATGTAAAGAGGCTGGACTTTGAACGACGTCAGCAATGGTCAATTACAACTTGAGTAATTCAAGACTGAAAGAAACCTTACTCAGATCAAGGAGCTACATGAAAACATTATTAGTTAACCTGCGTGGTATAGAGTAAGGTTTTCCTTACCTGTGAATCTGCTCGTGTCTGAGCATAGTCAGATAAGCATATCCATCGGTGAACTTGTATTCAACTGATGCGCCAAGGAGTTGACTTACAAAATCCCCATTATACTCTAAAGTAACGATTATCATTGGGACTGTCTATGGTCATCGTGATTATCGTCTAACATCAGGTTTTCAGGTCAGAACTCACCAGAACGGCTGTGAGAGTTAGAGATGCTGCACAAACTAATGCAAAAGAAGCCTGTCAGTCAATGACCTTAATAATGGAAGAGAAAAGCATACAGAATGCAATAATTCCAGATAATATCTTGCTCTGAGTAATTCTCCAGGCTCTTTTGAGATAAAACATTTGACAAATGAATGTAATCATATGACCATTTAGTAAGTTCGTACTTGAAGCCTATACCTACATCTTCAATACTTGAACACGATGATACAGAAAGGAGGCACTAACCCAAGTGAGAAGTGCCCCTGTCGCAAAGTCTCCGTACGTTGTAACCGTAAGATACCATAAGTTCCGAAAGTTGAATCCACATTTAATGCTGCAATAGTGTAAGCTAGAGCACACCTCTTGAACCCAATAGAAAGCTCACAATGTTGCGATAGTAATTAGAGCCACCAAAATCCTGGTGGAGCGTCCGTCATATCGACAGAGTCTAAAATATTCCACCGCTTGCATAAATATTACACCCTATAAAACCAAATGAGTCCTGACACGCCTCTAACACCGTTTCACCAACCTGAGCGAAAATCGTAATGGACACCCCTAACGGTAGAATTTAGATAAGAGTGGATTATTGCCAAATGGTCAAACCTACCAATGATCCATGTGGCCAAGGCAGATACTAGAAGATGAAAAAAATCCTCAGCAACCATTGAGAAATATCAGTCAGAAGACACATCACCCATATCCCCGGCATATTGGGCGAAATCTTCGTGCACCCCACCCAAACTTGCGTATTCCATGGCGTTTGGGACAGTAGCTGGCGTACATACAACCATACTGGATACACGGTCAACGATAGTGCCGGTGGAAAGACTGTGGGGGAGGGGATAAACCAAACGATTCAACCTGCAGAGCCCGACTGCTGCTGATATACAGCCACCTTGGAGGCTTTAATCGAGACGGAACCGCATCTCCCTGGTCGAGTTTCGACTAACCCGAAATAGTAAAGCGGATCTCGCGTGGCGTTCGGTTTTACAGCTCCTCCACTTCTTGGACTTTTTGGTAGCCAAAACAAAAATCTACTAAGCTGACGGGTTACAATGGTAACCGAGTGCCGGACGGGGCCGAAGCAGATGTGGCGATGGAATTGATAGGGTCCGAGCACTTCAAGTGCATCACGGCATCCGAGCGAGGATTGCATTTTTAGAGACCGGCTCGACGCTGACTTGTCGTCACCATGATTAACTCTCGGTTGTGCAAAACCCACCTAGAGAGCAGTTTTAAAAAATCAGCATGTTACACTACACAGACATTCGGACACCACCTACCATCTACCCCTTGATAATTGGGCCGGCACTGGCGGTCCGGTAACAACAAGATTGCCGGCGGCAAGATGCTTCTGGCAAAATTGGATCGATCAAGTGGTGGCTTGACAAAATCGTAATGATGAAACGTAACGGGATCAAATGATTTTCCGATGGTAGAGATTAGATCTGGGATCTGCAGCATTTCCTCGGTAACCACTCCTACCTCATCAACCACATTCTCAAATTGACGACCTCGTACAAGTCCCAGAAGTTGGCTAAGAGCCAAGAACTGATTGACTATGGACATCGTCACCGTATTTCTCTCTCGTATCGCCACAATCAAGTAAGAGCGGTTATGAGGGCCTATGACACATTCGAGAGCCCGAAATAATCGAGGAACTGCAATTATCACGCAAGATTGAAGCTTCAGGACTCCAGTTTTCCCAGGGTTGGCAAATAATTTTCCCACTCTACGTTCCATATAGAAGCACCTGGGTATTTTACTTATTCATAATACATCCTATAGTGATACACATGTCCATGTAATATTACCCATTCATGAGCAATCCCAACCGTAAATTTTGGACTTCGTATCCTGGCTGGCCCACTCTGGAATATCATCACCAAAGCAAAGCCCACGGTCAAACTCCTCCTTTAGCAACAAATCGACAACGTTTCTAGCACTCAGAATCTCGGTCTCCATCGTGGATATTAGTGGTTCAAAGCTATTAACGTAAAATAGCTTATCATCGGGCTTGATGGGAGGGAAGCTATCCCTCGGTGTCATGTATGGATATGCATCCCAATCATAACGATACGTCCACCCTATCGTGCCCTGGCCAAAGAGCTTCTGGAGCCATTCATCAGATTTTGGCTCCAGAGTAAACGTCTTATAGATGTACTCTGTTTGGCCGTTACGGGTAATGGTGGCCCATTGGTCGATCGAATTGAAATCTGTGACTGGGGTGGTTGTCATGATGCTGTTGAGTCCAATAGTCGAACTGCCTCCAGGTTCAAAGAATGAGCGCTGTGGAAAGGGAGAGGTAGTAGAGACCAGAGTAACGGATAACCTGACATAAGGCACATCCGGGAACTCTGCTGTAGAATTGATGAAGTTGATGCCGGATAACCCGTTGGGAGCTGCTAGTATGACGTAGTCATACAACCCAAACTGGACGTCTTGTTGGAGCTCTTTTGAGTTGCCAGCGACCAGCCATTTGGTATCATTCCCCAATTCGTACTTTGTGAGAGACGTGATAGGCGTGTCTAAGCGTACTGTCGCACTGGAGCGGTTAGCGAACTGCTGGAAAATCTAAATGAACTGCGTCAAAGAAAGGAAATGCAGTCTAATGGAATAGCCCCACGTACTTGTCCATTGCCACCAGCCACTGAATATGCTCTTGCTCTGCCTGGTGCTACAGACACCTCAGCTGCGAGAGCATGGATCTTATCAACATTCTGACCATAGTTCACCCTTGTCACCGAATCAATGAACTCTCTTGTATAGAGTGTGTTCACTCCGAGGCCGTCAAAGAATTGTGCCGCGGTCTGGCTTACTGAGCTGGTAAACTTGAGACTTTTTGATAAACTTTGAATAGTTTTCCATGAAAACAATGATGGGGTATATAGCCGATTTACTTGTGACACGAAGTCGCGAACCCTACATCGTCGAAAAAGGCGATTAGGAGAAATCAGCTACTTCACATGTCCACTTACTCGTCTGCCACAGTTCCCAATGAAGATTGGCCATATTTCGCAGCCAGGTTCGTATCGGTTGGAGCGCCATTTATCTATGTAACCAAGCAGTTCATATATGTCAGCTTGTGGAAAAGAAATATACTCACGCTGATGACGAACTGGGTGCCATTCCAGACATTGAATCCCCTCTGAGATGGCGAGATCAACGACAAGCCGAATTCCGAGGCCGCACGAATAAGATTTTTATTAGCATCTATAAAGATTGAAGCACCGAGTTCCTGAGGTGGTAGAGAAGGATCACCATATGGGTGAACCGCAGTACTCCCTGTTCAACAAAAGTGCAAAAGGCAGAAGCAGCGGCGATCAGGATGCTGCGAATTCCAAAACATGTGCGTGTGGCGGCTTCGAGACAAACTCACTCCCGCCGATGTAAGAGTTCCTTTCGAATAAATCGATATTGATATGATGTCCAAATCTGTCTTTGGCCATTCCAAGAAAAAAAGCTATATAATCAACAGAGCTATTAATGAATAACGGCAGCATGTTGCGCGGTCGAACCACCCGAACCCACCAGCAGAAGAGCCGCCAGCGCCCGCACCAATTATCGCAATCTTGAGGGGATTCTCTTCATCACGGCGAACTGGGTATCCGCTGCTGCGGCGTTTTTCATCCTTAGCCGATGGCGCTGCTAACCCAAAGTAAGTAGTGAATAAGAGAAACAACCTTGCTGTTGTTAGCAAAGAGATCGGGCGAGAGTGCATCTTTTTTGGACAGTAGCAAAGAAAAGGCGAAGCGTCGGGCTTGTGGCGGGGCGGCCTTTATAGGTTTGGTTCGGTTGGAGTGCGTGCCGGACAAGGGTTCGCTAAGTCCGCATCGGTCTATTTCCGTATTACGCCACAACCCTTTGTTGCCCCCATTGCAAAACCACGACTGGAACGGCAAGGATAGGAGGCGTTAAAGGTCGGTAGTTTCTTTGAGGCCGAAGTCAGATGAGGGTGTATGCGAACTAATACCTTTAACTCCACCTTCTCGCCGTCAGAAGCGGCCTTTTCACACTGATCGACATCGCGACAAATTAAAAGAGATACTCCGATTCTTACCTGTGAGCAAACTCCCTTCCATCCCGCTTTAAAGAGGGTCCTCACTCGTATTAAGAAGTCTGCCACTATCGTGGATTCTGTCCCACCAGATCACGGGAAGAACTGCAATTACCCGCAGAACTAGTTGTATTGGTGATGGAGATGGTATGGAATCCTGATTGAAGTCACCGGCTATGCCTATATCAATGCTCGATGGTATACGCAATGTGGAGATCTATCGCGCAGAAGATGCTTTTCACCGAGGTTACTCTCAACTCCGTTGAACCTGCCCGTCTATTTCTCTCTGCTCTTCAAAGCAACCCCGCTCTGGGAGAAGCCACGAAGATCATTGACACTGGGCCTCAGTCTATTCCAGATTTGTCCACGGGTTAAAAGCAAAATAATATTAATCGGTGGTTGATCAGTAGCATCACTGCTGCTTGCCCAAACTTATACCACGTCATCGTTCGCGTTCCATCCACGTTGGACCGAAGGACATTAACGATCCTACTCCACCCGTGAACGTTTGATACATTGCGGGCACTCACTCTTGTAATTTGTCTTCCATCTCCGGGTCACGGGCTACTCCTTGCAGATGTGTTTAGGTTCTTGTATCGTTTTCACTCTCTTTCGGCTCTTCGACTTGCCGACTCTCATACCTTGAACGGATATCAAGGCGACTCATTCAAATATCCACGTCCAGCCTTTTCCTTGCAAGAGTTTGCCTGGACAACCGACAGCCCCTTCACTGCGTCGACGACTTCCTCACGATTTAAGATGATCACCGATTGGATTTTTGGAAACTCATCCAATAGTCTTCGTGTTTTCGAGTCGAAGGAGTTTGACAAATACGGGAACGATAAAGTAGTGACTTGGGAGTTTTCTAAACAAACATGGGAAGAGGCTTCTATCTCTAGAAACTTCAATGTTTCATTTCCAGTTGGCTTCGTTGAAGCCAACACTCTCAGAGATGTGCCCGGATCTGCGCGAACTCAAATTACGACACATCTCCACATTACCACTAGAAACTAGATCAGCTCTTCCCACCACACATCTGGAACACTTAGCGCTGTGTTTACCGCCAGATCCGGGTGCTGATGTGGAGGAACTGAAGGAGTTTGTTGAATGGGCTTCATCACTTCCGAACATTCAGCGCATCACACTGCTAGCAGCAAAAGACATACCTAATGAGCTGTACGTCGCAACTTGGATATCGGGGACCGCTAACCTACAACTAGTTATAACATTGGACCAGATTGAATTTGTAAGCAAACTTGATATTAAAATTCTCAGGACTTGTTCTTTCCTTTACTTAGCCCTACGATTATCCCGTCCGAACAACACACTTCCCTAGGGGAAGAACGTTGAAGAATCTGGGTAGAATGAACATGCATTGCTCCGTGGAATCATGAGCTGGACCTCTCATCTTTCCATTAATTCAACATATCTTCGCTAACACTGTATGATACATCATTATTACCATTATTACTGCCAATTGCTCATCGTGACTTGGCCCTACATAGCCTTCAGACAGTTGTTGCGTTGTACAGCCAAAAACACGCGCTAAACGAATAGGGCGCCTTTTGGCCAAAACATGTCCACCAAGCCACGCTTTGGAGAGATCGATTTCCAACATTTTGGAGTCCATTCAACTCCTCGACTAAAACGCCCAATGACCTTGTTTCGGCGTCCGCTTTAACGAGGATGCCAAATAAGGGCGTGTGCGAATCAGCTACCCTTAACTCTACGCCAAGCCACGCGGTGCTCAACAGTCTCTTTGCACTTTCCCATATCAGCCATCTCAACGTATTCGTATCAAGTGCCTGTCTCACAAGCTGTGAGAATATATGCTACTTTCTGCGTCGGAAGCGGCTCTTACAATGAATTTTTCAGGTCGAAATAGATGGCTACTGTTATGAATCTGACGTGCATTGGGTCACGAGTGGAGCTGAAATTACCGACAGAATTAGCTATAACGGTAATGGAGTTGCTATGGAATCGTGATTGGACTCAACAAGTACACCTATCTCGATGCTCAAGGGTATGCTCAGAGTGGAGGCATATCGCGCAGAAGATGCTGTTCACAGAGGTCGTTCTCAGCTCCCTTAGCCAAGCCCACCTGTTTCTCTCCTCTCTCCAAAGCAATACTAGTCTTGGAGAAGCCACCAAGACCCTTCAAATCTTCCATACATCGATAACAAATTCAAACGATAGAGAACGAGGGTTGTTCAAGAACATCACGGCCCTTTGCCCAAACCTATACCATATCATCCTTGGTATTTCATCCAGGTTCAATCCAAGAATGTTCGAAGGATTATTTCATCCCCGAACATTCGCTAAATTACAAGCTCTCACTCTCACTCTTCATTATTCCCCATTATCTCCCGGGCACGAGTCGTGGGTGGGACAGATCGGTTGCATGTTCTCGTTGGTAGACGTTCTTCGGTTTTTGCATAGGTTTTCCTCCCTGTCGGCGCTTCGTCTAAACGACTTCTTCATATTGCACGAAAATCAAGAACATTCGTCAAGAACCCCTCGCTTTCCACCTCCTTCCTTCGCCCTGCAAGAGTTCGGCTGGTCAAACAGCAGCTACGACACAATGTCGTCGAACGCTGACCTGTTCAGAATAATCGTCGACTCGATTTTTGGGCAAGCGTCAGATACTCTTCGCTTCTTCAAGTCAAGCGAAATTCTTCCAGACGATGAAGAAGTCATCTGGGAGTTTCTACATAGACACGGAAAGGGTCTCCGATCTCTCTCTACTTCAATACCCGAAACCAAGTTGGCCACATTAGAGCCAGCTCTTTCAGTGGTATGCCCCAATCTGCATGAACTCAGACTCCGTTATGTCGCGGTTCTGCAGTCCGAAACCAGGGCATCTCTTCCCACTACTCAACTCGAACACTTAGCATTGACTATATCATCACAGCTCAATGAAGAGGAATTGAAGGAGCTCGTCAAATGGGTCTCGTCACTTCCAAGGATTCAATGCATCACGTTACT
>WSUA01000776.1:0-10220 GCA_019633455.1 Tulasnella sp. 419
TGCCATATCTGCAGTTTTTCAATGATTTCAATGAAATAACAGTTGTTACATATAATTGCTTGATGTAGAAATAGCGACATACCTGCATTGTTTAGCGAGGCTTGAAGCATCTGGAGAATCGAATCGATCTTGTTGGTGAGGCGAGCCTCAATGTTGGTGAGGCGAGCCTCAAGCTGAATGCCCCTGTCACTGAGTTCATCGAACCGATTGTTCACTCCAGCAACATCAACAGCAACCTTAGCGAGATCGCGCTCAAGCCGGTTAATCGAGTCCTTTAGATTCGTCCAACAACTGGCATTGTTTTGCTCCATCACCACAACCTTTTTGGATAGCGGCTCCAACGCCTTGATATAAGGCTCATTGAGAGCACTACTAGCTTCTCCACTGGCAGGGTTGGATGCAACAGCTGCCTGTTGAAGGTATTGCAGAACCTCAGGGTCGACACTGCTGTTGAAAGTTGTAGGGTTTTGAAGGTCAGAACTGTCTACTGCATTATCGTTCAGCAAGATATACGTGTAAAGCATTACAGGCTCTGCTTACATGACATTGAGGCTGCATATGGATGTGGATTCACGCTGGAACCCGAAGTTTGCATGTCGTTGCTAGCTTGACTCATCAGTGATCAAGATGGTGATCGTGGGGTGGAGGAATCAGTTTGAAATCCAACCTGAGAACATAATCTGAGAACATAATATTCCGAGCGGAGCTTGGAATGAGAGGGCATCATATGACCTTCTAATTAGTAGTCGGCCCGAAAGCATTGTTGGTTAGTGGACCGCTGTGTTTGGACGTCTGTAATGGTCAAAATTTGGCTCTGTATAGGAAACTCACTCGGCTGGAGTCTATAATGAAATACCCAGATCAGTGTCAACAAGTATATATAAGAGGACAACAGCTGCTATAGGTGCCAAGTCTGTGTGCAGATTCAAGAAGTGGACTGAGGTGGGCGTAGGCTAGCCACAGGCATTTTTCACGTCCTTTAGAGAAGCTAGAACATGAGGGAAACGTTCTTAATACAACTACAATGTTGAGCTTGCCTCAATGGTGTTTTGGATGATGCTCTGGTATCCTTGCTGATTTTCAAGTAGCCTAGGTTGGTGGGTCAACTTCAGCTGAAGTCCCAACTTAAGTATCAGGGTACTTACTACTTCCGTAAACACCGCGTATACGAATCGGATCTTTTCGGATGAGAAAGAACCGTGCGAATTTGCGTCGCTGACCCAAAAAAAGTGTTCAAACAGTACGAACGTTCAAACTTTGCGACCACCGATCCCCATCATCATATCTCCTCATCCCGACAACCTGCTCATCTTGCTCTAAATGCCACGCAAGGGACACTCTACCCGCAGCGAGACTGAAAAATCGTCACCTCAGGCTCCAAACAAAAAAGCCACTGGCGGCCATCCTCAGCAAACTTCAATGGCTAGTGGTTCTTGTTCGCAGGTGAAAATATTTAACGCTGGTCCTGGCAAACTACGCGACCGAGAGAAAAGTTTGATCCAGAGAAGGAGGCCTAGCCTCTCTAACCCTACGTCAGGCCGCACTCTTCGGACTTTGAAATTGGTCCTCGTAGAGCCTGGCCTGACGCTTTTGGCTACAGGAGAATTTTCGAGGCTCGTTAAAGTCTTCCAATCGTTAACCCATTACCAACGCATGGAAGCAACACATCCTCGGACGATGCTTGTACCCGAGACAGGTCATTCATAAATAAAAACCCTACTTGTTATGGACGATTTGGATCAGTAGTAGGCTATGTAACTTCAGTCATCTTGGATAACGCTATCGAGAAGCGGCCATTCTCATTTTAATCTATGATAGCAGATGAACGAAGCCCTGAAGGCTATCGAGATCATTGGGAGATTTCGCTGGCACCCATTCAAGCATTGAGCAACGAGAATGCCATCGCGACTACTGAGCTACTGAGACCGGCGGCAGCATAGTCTAATTGCCTGTCATATGAAATGCTTGATCTCGCCTCCGCAAATACTGATTGAGGGTGAATGGATCGATATTGGTTAACTGAGGACTCTATACTAATGTCGCTTTCCTGAGTTTAAACGACGTGATTAACGATTTCAGTACCTATAGTGTGCTTCCACCTCTCATAGAGTCATGCGGTAATGGTGGATGCAAAGGGGAAGGGGAGTCGCGTAAATTAGACTGAGGCAGGTAATAGGACTTTACACTTTATGGTCCGCAACGAGCGGAGCGAGTTTCCCACGCCGACATAACATAAAGTCCGAGATAGGGCCTGACGTAGAGAGGCTAGAACCATTCACACGTGGAGTCAAGAGCACGGCGTGAGAAAATATCGGATCCTCCGAGTCGTTTCAAAATCAACCGCACTACTCGGGCACTGGGGCTCGTAGGGCTCGGCCAGACCTTACGTTTGAGAGGAACGGGACAAGAACGATTTCTACCCTGCCACCATCTATACTTCTAAAAATCCCAAATCCTTATTACTAGGTAGGTAACGATCTAATTTCAAAGTTTTGATGGAAATTTAACGTTACTATGATAGGGATGCAGTCACAAGGGCCCAAGGTCGTCTGTTGGTGTCACAAATGCCGAAATAGGTATCCACCCATACCTTTAACCACTGCAAAGAAGCATGCTCTCTTCGACAAGGAATTCAGAGCTATCACCGCGAGGACGTCGCTAGCTGACAAGCTGCAAGTAAGGTTCAAGAATCAGGAACCACAGAAGTCAGAGAGCGATGGACTTCCTGCTGAAGCGGAGGACAGTGAACCGAACCCACTCTACGATAAAGCCTTGGATAATCTTGTCGAGGTTATGCAACAGGTTCAACTTGCCGAAAGGTCTTTTCTTTCTCCTGTGGACCTCGTGTTTGCCACCAAGAGCGTCGATAACCCAACTCTGGATCCACTTCATCCATCAAATCAGACCATTGTCAGACAGCGTGAAGAGCTTGATAGCTTGCAACAAAAACTCAGCGACATCGACTGTTACGGGTTTAGCGGATTGGTCCGGGCTTATGACGAGGTGAAGAGCTTGCTCGAGAACCTTCGGCAAAAGGTTGAAGGGTCGATTTCGTATGATTTTCGAGTTCAAACAACCCGAGCTTCCAACGCCGCACAGATGGCGGGATATGGATCAGCTGTTGTTAACACTGGTATGTAAAACTGTAGATTGACAGGCTCTAGCGTTGATATACCCTTTACTTGCTGCCCTAGATCGATATTTCAAGAAGTCGTTCGCATACCAACATATCGTTCATTTGGCTTGTTGGTTTCTGGCGACTGTTCTACAACTTGTCATCGGGGTTTCACAAGCAAACACTCACTACATCGTGAAGTCGGTTGAAGTCATAATCAACATCGCGCTTTCCGTGGATCCTCAAACCGGTACCACACTCCCTCGGCCAAGCACCTTGAAGGTACTACCAACCGACCCACGAACCGCGCTGAATCACTTTGATCTCGCTATTCCTCTCATTGACTTTGTACACTGTACTAAGTGTCACTGTCAGTACCGACCAGTGAAAGGATCGTTTCCCCAACGATGCACCAACATAGTCAATGGCAGGTGCTGCGAGGAGTTACTGGGACGAGCAGAAGTGCGAAAGGGCGGTACATCCCGTGTTTCTCCACGACTACGATTCGAGTATCACCCGATCAAGGAGTACATCGGACGCCTTCTATCAAGACCTGATCTTGAAGATGCTATGGATCTCTCGGCAAAGAAAGCCGCTCGGAAGGAAGTTATGACGGACATCTGGGAGGCAAGCACTCTCAACTCATTCAAGTGGAGCGACGGTACATCATTCTGGAAGAGCCAGTTAAAGGGCGAGGGACGGCTTGCATTCTCGATAGGTATCGATTGGTTTAACGCCAATCATACCCGAGCTGCCAAGAAACAGTGGTCGATCGGTGCTATATATCTCATTTGCCTCAATCTTCCACCGCCCCTCCGGTTTCAACCAGAAAACATGTGCTTGGTTGGAATAATACCTGGCCCGCGTAAGCCATCGGGCCGGCAAATCGATCACTATCTCAAGCCCTTAGTGAACGAGCTCAAGGAATTTTGGACATCGGGAGTCTGGTACACACGTACCGCGCATTATCCATTAGGACGGCTTATGCGCGGAGCGTTGGTGGTAGTCATCTGTGACTTGGACGCCATGAGAGGCATTGTTGGATTTCCTCATCACTCTCGACGACTTTTCTGTTCGGCATGCTATCTACCAATCGAGGATATAACCAATTTTGTCTTCACCCAGTGGGAGCACCGGGACTGCAAATCACATCGCTTGCACGCGGAACAATGGCTCAAGGCGAAGACAGATGCGGAACGCCTCGAAGTGGAGGAGCAATACGGAGTTACATATTCCGTGTTGCTTGAGTTGGAGTATTTTCGTCCCACGGACTTCGCCGTGATTGATGTGATGCATAACATGTTTCTCGGCAATCTCAAACGACATTGTCGTGTAGTATGGCGGATGGACGTTGATGTTGAGGGTGGAAACGGTGGCATCCTCACATTATCGACGATTCCAAGCTCCGAACAAATGAATGTCGCCAGGCAACTCTTGAACAAATCACCTTCCATCATCAACCTTAATAAACTCTACGCCAATGTACTTGAGGCATTGTGCATTGAATGTGGAGTCACCCGCCAATTAGATGGTGTATCAACCAAAGCAAGGATGCTACAACAATTGCAGATATGGGTAAGCTTGTATACTCGTTATGGTCCCGATTTTTATAAGCTAATGTGATGGGAAATGTCTTTAGCGAAAGCAGAGATCCATCGGGGATCCGAACGATCCCGAGTTCAATACTTCAGAGCGAAGATATCGTCGCCAGCATGCCAAGGAGCTTGCGAACCACATGAACTTGGAGAACCATCAAGGACAGACATCGCAGGGTCCTTTGGAGAGGAACACCGAGTCAAATCGGCCGCGCTTGCTTAAAGCTACCTCCAAAGCTGTGAAGTCGCAACGTACGGTCCTTGGTTCTGCGATACTCGATGAAGTTCAGAAGGACAACATGTCCCTCATACTCCCGGATTGGATTAAACATGCACCCCGCCAGATGGGATCGAAGAAACATGGAAAACTTAGTGCAGACGAATGGAGAGTAGCATGCACGGTGAATTTGGTCATCACTTTGGGCCGTCTTTGGGGCAACCAGTCGCAAGACACGCGCGAGTTTCAGATGTTCCAAAATTTCTCCCACCTTGTTGCCGCGGCAAACCTATGCTCTCGTAGGACGACCTCTGAGAAGCGGGCGAAGGAGGCACATTTTTATATGGAACTATACCTAAACGGACTTCAGGATCTTTTCCCACAGACCACAATCACGCCGAATCATCATCTCTCTCTTCATCTCCACCAGTTTTTGGTCGCATTCGGGCCTCCGCATTCATGGTGGGCATTTCCCTTTGAGAGGTTCAATGGAATGCTCCAAAATACGTTGATGAACTTCAAATTCGGTTCGTAAACCTTCGTAATCAATCTGCAAATCTACTGAATCTAACACCGTACCTCAGGAGACCTTGAGCGCACCATCATGCGTTCCTTTTGTCAAGTCATTGCATTCAAGAGCATTTTACGTCAGCCCCAATTTCCGAAGGAGCTCGCTGAGCTTGTATCATTATTTCAAACAAGAAGCTCGACCAGCTATAAGGGCAGGTTAGAAGTGGATGCTAACACTTCATTTGCCACATCATGGGCAATCACACCACTCGACCCGTCTCACAGAATCTTACATCGTCTGTCGGATAGAGAGCGTCCAGTCGTGGAACAGCACCGACCCGAGGGTGCTAATGAGTATCTCTGCTGTGCTACTCTTGGTTTCCGCAGGGCTGTATATAGTCCAATCCTAGGTCGCGACCTTGACAAGGACAAGGGCGGTAATAATTCTTTCATTACATACCGACACAACAATACCGAGCAAGTGGGCCGGATTACGAGGATTATCAAATTCATCAGCGGACAAAACGGTGATAATGATAACGGTGATAATGATGTCCTCCTTCTTGTAGAACGTTGTCGACCCCTCACTAAGATAGATGAGGAACTTGACCCATATCGCGAATTCCCGCATCTCAATTGCCACCTTGTCTACAAGAGGTTTCTCGCGGATTCAGTAATTGACGCTATCAAGCCATCAGAAATCATGGCTCACGTAGCTCGATGCCCTTATGATGAGACGGACCGTGCGAAGAAGCTCAGCGAGGCTTGCACAGTAATCCTTTCACTGGATAGGGTGAGTCGCTTGCCAACTAGAGGTGGCTTCCTACTGATGGTTCTATAGTGGTGAATGCAGGACAATGTATGTCAGTGTGCGAATGGTTCTAAATATATGCTGATGGTCTAGATGCGTGGATATTGGCGAATCTGGCACAATGAATACCTCTTAGAGAACATCACTGGGTATGAGCTTCAATCATTTCACGGGATAGAACTTCCAGCTTCTGGCTTAACTGAAGTATCATCCTATCCATGACAAAAGCTCTATAGGCAATGTTATTGAATATCATTACATCGAGATAACCCATCACATTGCAGGCAAAGTTGAAATGAGAAATGAGTGGCATTGGCTACTGAATGGTCTCCCCTGAGAAACAGGCACCAGTCCATGGTGCCTGGTTGATGCATGTCAGCGCTTCGAATTTGCATTGGGTAAAGCCTAGCACCCTGTATTTATAGCAATTCGAAAGTCTATTGTCCTTAGGGTCCTGACACGAGGCAGCGGAGTCCAACATGTCTGTGCTTCTATCCATGTAAAGTGTCAAGCGGAGAATCCACGGGAAGGCTCCCTCTTTGCAATCTTAATACGACTCTAGTAGTTACTTGGGAAAAAGGTACAACATGCGAAGTATGCGCTGAGACTCAGCCAGGTCTTTTTGCGGAAGCAAGATATATTTAGCATGCACACCTCATGATATGATTCAGCCACCAAAATGTGATATCTCCCAGTCGCATTTTTCTTATATATATATGTGATATTAGAGTATCTCGCGTACATGGGACACAGCAATCCTTGTTACTCCCACATCTCACTCTCCTGACTGTCAACATCAGACCTTCGCTTCTTTACGAACTTGACCTTCTTGGGTGCCTGGCTTATGCGCTTTCCCCTACTTTTGTACGTTTGCGCAGTTTGCTGAGTGACCCACCTCGGATGGGAGTTTGATGGAATTTGCAAGGCATATGCCTGGAGGTTGGGGTGAGGGTGCAGGTCGTTGGCTGTAGCCCATACCCTTGTGAGTTGAGATCCGAGCGCTGCTTCTTCCAATACCCAGACCTGACGGCCTTGATCATGGATATGGAGATATATATCCCCTGGACGATCTGTTTCAGAAACAACAGGAGCACTGAGAGGAAGGATATCTTCAGCCGTCGTCACCATGTAATGTTCATTTTTGCCGCGGATTTTGAATTTCATCGAACTGCAAGCAGATTGACGTCATTAAATAGATGGGATAATGAATTTTTCATATGCCTTACTCTATCTTCGGTTCGACCGGAATCTCTCGAATGGAGGACTCGACCTCACCCTCGCTATCGGTGGCTTGTGAAGTAACCGACTGAGCCCGTGTACAGGTAGCCCGTTTGGCGGACTGGCGTGCTTCCCAACGGAGTGGGGCCGGTTGCCACTCATACGGTGCGTGAAATACGTTCTGGTCAAACAGAGTGGAAGCGCGGCGACGGCATTCGACGGCAATAGAAGTGATAGTGGTGACTGAAGAGGTCATAGCGTGAGCAGATGTGACCGAAGGAATAGAGAAGCTCCACTTATTAAGGAGGAACCCTTTACGTTAAACAGGGCTCTGGCGGCCTTCACTTTGTTGTTGCAACACAATGATTTTTAATGGCAGTGTACGGTTGTCTCCAACAACCAGAGTCGATTCATCTGAGTCATTGATCCGATTTCCCGTTGCTCCCCCTGTAGGGATAATGACCACCATTGTTCGTTCGTTGTCCTGTGCCAGGTGTTAAAAACCTAATCTCACACTATCTTGACCCCCCCCCCCCCACTCCAACGAGATAAACCGTGATGGCACGCTCAAATAGAAAACTCATAATGGTAAGCCAGAATTTTTTCTTCGAAACGAAGTGCATACATAGTTCTTACGAAGGACTTGAAGGTTAGGAGCTACCAAAAGCAATCTCAAGGAGACGACGGCGGAGTTAAGGTACGAAAGACTATAGCACTTTGTGGCATCACCTTGGACTCAGTTTCTAAAAAATCACTCCAATGCAGACTGTTGAATTCGTACGCATTGGAAACGCTCTATACAGGCCATCTGATATTGCCCAGGCTACTCCCATTTTGCGAATTGTGAGTGTCACCTAGCTTGTACTCTGTTAGACGTGGGCTAATCCACTTGGTAAGGCGCCAGCTCGATCTGAGGCGGCCTCTAGAGTAGCGGCATCGTCAGAGAATGCGGATCCCGTGAGCAGTTTCTGCAAGTCAGATGTACTCACCTTTCTAACTTTATTTCCAGTCAACACAGACTCTCGATGGTTCTCAATCGAGGTCCAGAAGCCAGGAGGATCGTATGGAGGTCGAGTATAACCAGGTAATGAGTCATTTTCTTCAGCATCATCATATTTTCACCAACTGACCATTTATTGCGTTGGCTTAGAGACAAGATTCGAGGGCCATACCATCTAGCAACACTCATCCAGTTCATGACGTAAGCAGAACCCAACCTTTTATCGCCCACCATCTAGTACTCATCGACGTATAAAGGTTGATACTGTGAATGAGGAGGGAGATCCCGTACGCGAGATCGAAAACTTGATGAGGGTGAGGAAACCAGCTCAATCCCGTTCCAGCGGCCGTCTCAATCATGTTCTAGGTTACAATGAACTTGATGGCTGACGTGAAGCTGCTTCGCAAGGAGGTGAAAGATGCAATGCAGAATAAGTCTAACGGAGATGCGAGTGATGAAGATTCGTCTCGAGGACTCGTTGGTTGCAGGAGTTTGGAGACGAACCAAAGACAAGTAAGTCAGTGAATCATGTTGAAGCAGCACTGTCATATAATTGTCGATTTCAGAGTGACGTCCGAAAATTTGCTGCTCGATTGCTTGGTGTCCAGGAACACCGTGTCAAAGGCAGGCTCGTACGCAACCCACTTCCCCATTCACCTCAGATTAAAGATGGGGACCAACCATGCCCCGGAGACCCATTCAGGCTTGTTTGGGAAAGTCCCATCTCGTCGGAGTGGAATTCCGTCTCGGCTGTCTTATTCACAACGGCCTTTCTGAGAGATCCCGAGCATCAGGGAGGAGGGTACACGCAGGAGGATTTTGAAGACATCGCTGCGACATTCTGTACACATTTTGAGGTGCTGCGCCGGCGATACAAACTCGAGAATGAGAAGCACGCCGACTCTGCAACTCAGGCGGCCAGAAAGAAGGCTCTCAGAACAAAACAAGCGAGAAAGGAACGAGTGAGTGAACTAAGATATTACATTGGCTATACAGCTGATCTGTCGTTAAAAAGTTGTTTTATCAGCGATGCAGAGCCCTCCAGATTGTTCAAAAGTCGCACCCCGCGTATTACGCCAAGATGGAAAAGCACTTCTCAAAGTTAGGAGTTGATGGGATGAGCTCTGACGAAGAAGTGGAGACTGAGGGTGAGTGGTGTGTGACTTTATGTGCGAACCACATGCTAATGTGCACAGATGCAGGACACACCCCGCGGACCTATCACATCTTCACGAAGGACTGGAGAGCACCTGAGCTAATCAAAATGCTTCGTGACCTTGATCTTATCCATCAGAAGACACGAGATTCGCGGGGCAGCTCCGCGCGCACCAGGGTTCATGACCCAGCCAGAATTTCAAGTCGCGATGCTATTTCTGGGCTCCCGCGAAATTTTTACAGTAAGGACCGATTGGAAAAGCATAAGGATGACGATTATGACATGTTCAGTCTCAATATTCAAGAGGAGGAGGTTGACTTCATGCTACCTCCGATGTATCGATTCTATTCCAAGTGCGTTGCAAGAGCTACCGAGTTTATATTTCAAAAGCTGAATCTGACTTATCTCTTTGAACAGAAATGGCTCCGCAGTTGAAGGGGAGGAGGAACGACCATCGACGGCGTGATTCCTAACAGCTTTCACATAAATAGACCATGGCTTGCTCGTTTCATCCATTCGTTTCGATTCCACTTGTTTCCTTTTGATTCTCCGATTCGATGGGAATCCTTTCGAATCATGTTTTCCGTGTATGCTCCCC
>WSUA01000777.1:0-10210 GCA_019633455.1 Tulasnella sp. 419
GCTTGCGAGTCCGCCACCTCCTCGTCAGGTTCTGTTAGTTCGGCTACTGAGCGCGAACGCTTCTGCGAAGACATGCTTATATCTGACTGAGTTTGTTCCTGGTCATCATATTGAGAGTCGGGTATGACTTCTTCGACGTCGGACATGGTTGGTGATGATTCAATATGTACAGTTGCCGTAATACGCTAAAGAACCCCTGGTGAGCAAAGTAGAACATCACACGGTTGACTCAGCATCACTGAAACAAGCTTCCCCAAGTTGGTAATTTCCCCAGCCGAGGAGGATAACTAACTCTTCTCTCCAATGTCCTTCTTGTCCTCTACATACAATGCTTTGCGTGGTCCGGTTGGAGCACCTCAGACCGCGCTGGACACGGTAACCAAACTGGCTGACAGACTCGCCCAGTCCACATTACTATCAGACCGACGCGCCGCTATTCTCGGATTGAAGGGTCTTTCAAGGGATCATAAGGCAGATGTGGGCCATTATGCATTGGAATATCTCATCAAGGCTCTTGATACCGATGCTCGGGATGACGTGGACGTTGCGAGGGCAGTGCTTGACACTTTGCTACTACTCTGCCAAGTGGACACCCCAGAAGGCGTCAAGGTTTCCAGGGATGATATCGGACTGAAGCATACAGATATTTTGCTGTCGGTAAGCTGGGTGTCTTGAAAGCGTTTGCGTTGGACAGGCCTAACTTTCTCCGTAGACCCCTGGTCCCACACATGCACTACTGGCCTTGTTAATGGACAATAACTTTTATGTCCGTTTGACTGCGCTTCAGCTTCTGAGTGTTCTCCTTCATAACCGACCTCATCAAGTCCAGCAACATTTCCAACATTCCGCGGACGGTCCTTCAGTCATCGAACAAGTTCTCGCAGACAATCGAGATATCATCCGGACAGGCGAGTCTAATCATCTATTGACGTGCCGAAACTATCCTGAAACCGTATTTCTTTGCAGAGGGCCTAGCCGTGCTACAGTTGCTGGTCGCATCTAACCCCTCTATTCAAACATCGATAGCGTTCGCCGGGGCATTCGAAAAGCTCTTAGCCATTATATCTCAGGAAGGCGGTATCGACGGAGGATCAACCGTACATGAGTGTCTCCTCGTAATTGAAGGCCTTTTGCGACACAATGTTGGTACACAAAAATTCTTCCGGGATTTAGAGTTCACATCCCATCTCCCAGCACTTCTTCTCTTCCCATCCCCCCCTCCCTCTCCAGACCAACCCACTCCTCAAGAGTTCAATTTGCAGTTCTGGAATCCCAGCAAACTTACCAATGCAATAGCCGTGGTCGAGATCATTAGGATGTTGGTAGCTGGCAAAGGGGATGTAAACCAAGCACCAGACCTTGGAGGAATGTCTCGGTGTCTCACAGAACTTGCTTTGGCTTCCAATGCCCCTACTGTTCTCAAAACCAAGGTGACAAACATATCTCATGGAATTCAGACATTAAATTAAGCTACTTGATTCACTAGGCCTTGAAAGCGTTGCCCGCGAATCCGCCGTTGTTCAACCTCGTTACCTGTTACATTCCAGTTCCCGAGACGAATGGCGAGGAATGGGATAGGTTAGCACCAGAACCTGCAATTGCCGTGCTCGTCGCCTACTCGCTGGATGGTGAATATGGCGTGCCGGGAGCCGTTGAAACCGTCGGACCGGTTGCGAGAAGGGAATCCTTAGAATTGAGGGCTGCTGCATTATCTGTTTTCGAGGTAAGGGAATTATCTCATATGACCGACGATTGCTGATGATATTTCAAGGCATTTGTTAGCAACGACCTCAATGCTCGCCTCTATATTCTTGGCGAAATGGCTAATCCACCACCATTGCCTTCAGGAACAGGTATATCAGTATCCTACATGTTTAGGCTCTTTGCCTAATGTTCGGCCTTCTGACTTTACTACCTTCATCCACAGAAACTGTGCGACATCCTTTCCGTACTCTGGTGAAAGCGCTTTCGGACACACCTCAACCACCCATGACCCCACAAGCAGCTCACCGGACTCAATTAGCGTCACTTTTGTTTACTTCACTTATCCGATCTTCGGATAAATGCAAAGCTCTTGCAAGATCCATCGTACCCAGTGTTGTTGCCGTCATGCCAACGTCGACCCCTTCGAACAACTTCTTTACCCCAGCTGACGGACCACCAATCAACGAGAAGGCGGCCTTGAAAGCAGCGGAAAAGGCTGACGATGATGATGATGATGATGAGCAGCAGCCCCTTCTTTCCGCAATCCTTGGTTCACTGGCAATTGCTATTCGCTCTCGCGGTATATCAAGAGAGAAGGGAGATACAGACTTGCGTGAATGGGATCGGGTCATTGTAGCATATCTAATCATAATATCGGGATGGGCATGGGAGAGTAGCGTCACCGTCAAAGATGTACTGGAAGAAGGTGGAATTATGAGTGTGGTAAGCATGAATTGCTCACCATAATCGACATGCTTTAGTCCGGGAAACTTAACCCTGTTAATTTAGCTCATAGAACCAGTGACTCAAAGCTCTGGAGTGGATGTAATTGTACAAGGACTTTGTGCATTCGTGCTGGGTGTTTGCTACGAGTTCAACCGTGAACCCGGAGAAATAACGCGGTACGTCACCTGCACGATAGTCGAAAATGATCGCCTTACACGTTACCCAATAGTGAGACCCTTCAGCCCATCTTCCACAAGCGCATAGGGGCAGACACCTTTGTTTCTCGTATGGCACGTCTCCGTGATGATCCTAGGTTCAAAGCAGTTAGCCCAGAACACCTGGTGGTCGACGTAGTATTGGATGATATGAGTGGAGGATTTGGAGGTGAGCTAAGTCGTGCTGGAGAAGATGCCACCGATGGTGAAGGAGAGATATGGTTCGATTGGTCGTTCGTGGAATTCTGGAAGAGCCATTATTGTAGGTTTGGTCCAATCATACATTTCTCACCTAAACTCACATCATTCCCGTCGTAAGACACAATTCAAAAGAGTATTACGAATGATCCGAACTCAGCAGCAGCAGAAGCAGGTGATTATTGCGTTGTCGAATAGCCTACGCGTTATTGAATTCGCTCTCTCCAGGTGGCAACATCGACACAGTCGCTCTGATAACGTCGCTGCGCTCTGTGATAGCGAATCAAGGGGCGGATATCGAAAGATTGCAGGCGAAGCTGGCTGAAGTGATGAAAGAACGAGAAGAAGAGGTCAGTTTTGTTATCTCCACTACCATAGCATACTGACGCTTCGGTTCGAAGCGTGAACAACTCAACGCCCAAATAACTTCGCTTTCCGACCGGCTTACTGAGCTGAATAGCGAAATCGAGACGGAGAAAGAAAAGAAGAGAGAAACTGAGAAAGAGCAGGAAGACTTACTCGTATTATTGGAAGAGCTGAACCAGAAGAGACGGAGGGACAAGGCGCTGATGAAGGAGAAAGGGTTGATGGTGAGCGAAGATGAGGAGGAAGAAGAGGATGAGGAAGATGAAGAGGAGGAGGAGGAGGAGGAAGAAGAAGAGGAAGAGGAATAGTCGATTACTATTGTTACAAAAGCGTCAGCATTTAAATAAGTATATAATCATGAATTTTGGGGTTCAGGGACTTATTATCGTGTGTGGCTGTGCAATTTAGACTTAGTTCCGTGTTTGCCACCACCACTATCACTCACGCTCGCTGACTAGTCAATGAGCTCGGATGGAGGCATCATCATCTAATCCGGGGACATCTGCTATCAATGACCTGTCAAACTTAATTACGCAAGGGATGTCATGGCGAACCGTGCAGTCGACATACGGAAATCCTAATAATCTAATGTTAGATGATGGGCGATCTGTATTGTTCTATGGTGGGCTTATCTATTACTACGCTTGGAGATAATTATCTTATACGACCCGCGTCGCTGTAGTCCAGGCGACTCATTCATGGAAAGCAATTGTAGATGACGAATTTAGCGCGGAAGTCGGAGATGTAATAGCGGTATTTGAGACCCCTGAAGGTGGATGGTGGAGAGGAACCCCTTTACGAAAAACGTCGAGGATAGCTGGGAAGGAAACCTTCCCCGCGAGATATGTCGCACTATTCGTAGAAAGCCATAGTACTGCTATTAAAGAAATCAGCGAGCAGCCAGCTTTCACGAACGGGAGGGCATTTGTGGAGTGGATAGAAAAGCTGATGGAGAACAGAAAGGCGCAAGCCTGGAGAACGCAATCTGGAAGTAATGGAGAGCATATTTTGGCTGACGGAAAGCATGTCTTGTTCTACGGTGAGTGCTGAAACAATTGGTGTTTGGGAGAGGAAGTCGCTCTCAGTGGTTGACCAAGACCCCTGCTTGCTTTCTAGTGCGAGCTTTATACAACCGTGAGTCGTCAATGCCCGAAGAGTTGAGCTTCAAAGAAGGAGATATAGTTGGGGTCCTCGAGCTTGCTGACAGCGGATGGTGGAAAGGTGTTCTAATGAGTAGCAAGAGCTTTGATACCTCGAACCAAAACGTGGCTGAATTCCCGGCGAATTATGTTGAGCTGTTGGACCCCGCAAAGTTTCCAACCACCGATCATAGGGTCAGAGATCACGCTCGTGATCTGATGGAGAAAGGGAGGAGATGGAGAGAAGGACCTATCTTTCTCGAAGATGATCGACTGGATGATGGCAGACGCATACTGTTCTTTGGTAAGTTTTGTCCAGAAGGACAAATAGTCTATTATTACTCACAGCTTGGTATTGCCACCACTACCAGTTCGAGCATTGTACGACTACACAGCACACTCCCCCATCGAGTTTAACTTCTGTGCGACGGACAAAATCGCTGTCCTCAAGACTTCTGAGTATGGATGGTGGGAGGGCTTGGTGTTTGCGGACCAAGGAAAAGCCAAGACGAAACAGTTTTTCCCTATTAATTTTGTAGAGTTCTGGGAGGAGAAATGGACTATCTGAGGACTTACTCAAGTACACTGAGTCTCATAGATTATTCAATGATACCGTTGAGCCCTTCAATATGTCAGTATACTTTAATCACCTGAGTATGTAATACAAGAGGAGAATCATAAAAAATTCACCTGTCACAATAGGGGGATATCACAAAACACATCCAAGCTCTCGTTCATGAAATTCGCATCGACCAATAGCTGCGCGTTCATTATGAGATAAAAATGGCCCCTTCTGCTGATATTCGAGCTAGAGATATTTACCATTGGTGATTCAGACCTGAAATCACATTTAATGCATCTAATACATACAGTGAATCATTTTTAGCGCTCCGGGCCCACTATGACAACATCCACCCCATGAGATGCGTCGAGCATTTATTGTGTGACGGGACTCCCGGTGGATGGAAGGCTCTATTGCGAACAACTCCTCTAGAGGTCGTTTTAGCGGTCCGCACCCATCAATGATAACGTTCGCCCTGAGTGCTGAAGCGTCCTATAGGGACGGAACACCTGGTGGATGGAAGGTGCCATAGCGAACGATTCTCTGGTGTCAAGTCGACCCTTCAGGGTAACATCCTGGAGACTCCACTGTCGGATGTGCCTCTTTGATAGGCCTCGGGACACTTAGCATGGCAGTTTCCCTTTTTTTTCGGAGTCTTCTTGGTGTGCCCCGGCAGGGCAGCTGGTGACGGCACTCGGATCTCTCGGGACGTTCTTGATATGATCACCGCAGGCTTCGGCAGCGGGGGTTACGACACATCTTGAGCCAACTGGGAGGGAGAGTGATGGGTCCAGTTGTACGAATGGCACCCTTGCATATTTTTCGCAAGTTGACCTTTTCTTTTCCTTATAGGACTAGTAAGATACTTGAGATTCTTACCTGTCAAGTATCTCACTCAACGATCGTAAGCCCCTCTTTCTCTTTATTCATTTCAGCAATGCCAATTTCTCTATCCACAGGCCATCAAGATATAGCAACAGGCGTGGTGAGTGGTGGGAGGTACCGCGCCTGGATTTCGACCTTTGGCTCAACTGTAAGTACCGCCATCTCTCGCTTGTCTAATTCCATTCTAACCACTATTTCAGCAACATTCCTATTTCATCGGATGCAGTGGACAGGAGATTATGCCCTTCGTTTACCTCTGACATGGCACGTGTCTTCTTCCTGCTCTACCTCTTTCGATACGTGATTAATAAATTAATATCCATCTAGGTACATGGCGAGCAACCACAGGCAGTGGAAATGGATGGAGGGGTAGTTAGGATAATCTGTCGGTCATTGAAGGTGGAATGGTCTTGTAATGGTTGGGATGAACTATTACGATAACGAATACCAGGACGACACGAAATACATCTACCATACCTTGTCTTTATTATGCAGATGTGGCTATCGTCAGTATTTTCAAGTGACCGAGCGACGTCATTAATTGAATATTGTCCTGGGTCCCCTGCCGTTCTGCCAGGCACAGTCGTGTTCTCGTTGAAAATCCTTGGCATTTATCCATGTATTGTGATATCAACAGACAAAACGTGGTCTTCAAGGGACTACTCATCTAGAGGTCAAAGTATGCATACTCTTCCTAGTTTACGGATTCAGATTAGCAATATGCGGTACTTCGTCTGCCCATCGCCGCTTTCGTTGCTTCCTCTCATCGGTAGCCTTCCTAATGGATTAAAGCAAATGATCCCCCTATCCATCCTTCGTAATAACATTCCAGAGCGCAAAAGAGCCCGGTGATCATTTGGTCCCACAAGAACTCCAATGCTTGATGGTCCTAGAAATTGCGATATCCATTTTTAAGGTATAGTCTCGACAGATCATTCGTCATATTTGATGAAGCAAGCGGTGACTAACGAAGGCGTTGACATTTGGTATCTATATCTAAGAATGGTCAACAAATATGGGACAATTATAGGGAAGGCAAAACACGCTTACCATTTAGACGAAAGTAGTGTTGATGACGACAAGGGCTTGGTGTTGCCACTCTCTCGATGCTTTAATGCCGATAAACTTGTGCTGAACTGCGCGATGAACTGCGCATTGAACCGCTTTTCTGGAGCGAACGATGCACCAGGACGTGGCGAGTTGATGATTACGTCATTCAAGAAATTTCAGGTTCGACTGTCGCGTGCTTGCTATTATTGGTCCGAACTACCAACGCCCCCCTCTCTCTCTTCCACCTCCTCTCCTCATTGCTCTCACTCGAAATGTCGAAGACCGACATTCTTATTCTTGGTGCAACCGGATACACCGGCAGGCTCGTTGCTGAATACATTGCCAATCATCCACAAAGATCCAGCTTTACGTTTGCGATAGGTGGTCGCTCCAAGGAACGCATGGAGGCATTGGCATCCAAACTATCACTTGGAAATGATTTTCAACTCGTGCAAGTCGATGCGATGAACCGAGAGGATATCAAACGCGTTGTCAAAGATTATCGCATCGTCATCAGCACTGTTGGACCTTTCTGGCGCTATGGAAAGTACATTGTAGAGGCTTGCACCGAGAACGGAGTGCATTACGTTGATACAACAGGTATAGAAACCTATCCCATGTCCTGGTGCCGAGACTTATGCATTTCATCATAGGCGAACCGTGGTTTATTCGACAATGTATCGAGGAGTAAGTTGAACTAGGGAGTCCTTCCACCTTCATCGCACTGATGCCTCTTTGTCTTTCCTCCAAGGTATGACTTTGGCGCACTAAAGACAAAGGCTATCATCATACATGCTGCCGGCTTCGACTCTGTGCCCAGTGACCTGAGTTCATACCTTTCTGCTCGCACCATTAAGCGCATTACCGGTGGCATGGGCACTGCGACGTCTTCAACTAGTGCCTTCGCGTTTTCGGGCTCTCTAAGCCCTTCCGGAGGTACTCTTATGACGATAATTGACGCTGTAGCTGGTAATGTGCCGGCTGGCTTGATAAAGCGATCATTCAGATCTTATGCGCTTAGCCCTAGTAAGCCCGTTCCTGAGATTAGCATAGACACGACCATAACATCACACTTTGTTCTTTGAAGTCACGGGTATACGTCCTCCGAAAAGAACTTTTATCCAAAGGCTTCCTCATACCTCGATCATCGGAGGTCGTTTCGTAATGTCCAATGCGAATACTCGCCTTGTACAAAGGACTTGGGGTAAGATCGTTACACTTTAGTAGCTCGCCAGATTCAAACCTAACCCACTTGATGACAGGTTTATATCAAATGCGGGCTCAAGTCACAAACGCTCCACAGGATATCGCGAACGCCTATGGTGATAAGTTTACGTATACGGAATTTCAAGCTACCAGAACCACTATTGGTGCTGTGATTCATAATTTGAAGCTCATAATTGCCGTGCTAGGTCTATGGATCACCCCTGTATGTGCAAACCGCTCATCTACGCTGCAAAAGTTAACCGAGGCTGACTGATATGGACCACGTAGATACGATTCATCGCGCTGAAGTTCCTCCCGAAAGCTGGAACTGGCCCTAAAGAGGGGTAGGTACTTTTTTACTGACATCGCGTGGTGCCTAACGTGAAACCCGAAATAGAGACTTGAAGAAAGGTGGCTTTACCTTGACCAACGTCACATCCTCCGTTTTACCTTCCGGTGCACCTGGTAAGATCGCGAAAACTGTGATGAAAGGAGAAGGAGAACCGGGCTATTTCCTTACAGCAAGTGGGTGTTCATTTCTGGATCGAGATAGTATGGTTACTTACATAATAACCTTGTACTCGATCGATATAGTCATGACAGCTGAGATAGCACTGGCCCTCCTCCCCGCAAACATCGATAAAATCACAGAGATGGGTAAGGAAGGAGGAGTGCTAACTCCTATGGCTGCAATTGGTGATGTCCTGGTAGAAAGATTGGAGGCCACGGGCAAGTTCTCATTTCAAAGTGATGAGCTAGAGGCGGAAAATCCTGAGAACCGCAAAAATGTTTGAGCGAGGGTCTCATCTTGTATCCCAATAAATGTATTTTTTTTTGATAACCACGAGCTACGAGTGCTATGTACAAAGCTGTGAAACTATTCTTGTGTTGAGGAAACTAGACTAACGTCAGGATCTCTTCGAGACAGCTCAATGAAATAAAAATGAGGGCTTACCTACACTACGGGAGGTACTGGGAGAACAAAAGAAGTTGCGAAGCGACACTAACACAGGGGCTATGATAGTTCAATATCTAAAGGATATCAAATGATAAATCAACTCTTTGACTAGTGTATCTGTGACTAATAAGTTAGTATTCATCTAGGTACATGGCGAGCAACCCCAGGCGGTGGAAATAGATGGAAGGGTGGTTAGGATAGTTTGTCGGTCAATCAAGGGGGAATGGTCTTGCAACTGTTGGGGTGAAGTATTGTGATAACAAACAAAACTCACAAGGACGACATAAAGACATCTACCATATCTTGCATTCATTATGCAGATGTGGCTATCATCATTAGGCCAAAGTGTTGTCAAGTGACCGAGCGAGTTCATTAATTGACTATCATCCCAGGTCCTCTGCCATTCTTCCAGGCTCAGCCGTGTTCTCTTTGTAAAAAACCTGGCATTTTATTCATGTATTGTGATATCAACACACAAACGTGGTCTTCAAGGGACTATTCATTGCTCACTATCTGGAGGTCAAACTATACATACTCTTCCTACGATACAGATTCACATTAGCAGCATGTGGTACTTCGTCTGCCCATCGCCGCTTTCGTTGCTTCCTCTCATCGGTAGTCTTCTTGAGGGATCAAAGCAAATGAGCCCCCTACCCATCCGTCGTCATAACATACCAGAGCGCAAAAGAGCACCGGTAATCATTATGTCCCACAAGAACTTCAATGATTCAATGGTCCCAGGAACCGCGGTATGCATTTTTGAGGTGTAGTCTCGACAGATCCTTCGTCATATTTGATGAAGCAAGCGGAAGCGGCTGACGAAGGCGTTGACATTTGGTATCTATATCTAAGAATGATCAACCAATATGGACCAATTATATGGAAGGTAAAACACGCTTACCATCAAGACAAAAGTAGTGTTGATGACGACAAGGGCTACCACTCTCTCGATGCTTTAATATTGATAAACAAGTTGCGCTGAACTGCGCCGCGATGAGCTGCGCGATGGCATGAACCTGTAGAACCCTATAATACGCAGAGTACAAGTAACGTAGGTTACTCTTAGTACTTAGGATCTATAGCCCGGTGTAGATAGAGTCAACAGTATTTATCATTCAACATAATCACCTTGCTCGTCAAGGTCATTCCCATTCTCCTTTTGCAGGCACAACTCAAGCGTGGGATGATACTTTATAGTTTT
>WSUA01000779.1:0-10196 GCA_019633455.1 Tulasnella sp. 419
GATTAAACATCGAATTGCCTTGTATGTCTAAATTGGTTTGTTTGCAACAAACATTTCTAGTCTGTTTGTTTATTCAACAAACATTCTACTAAATGTTCGAAAGACTTAGACGCGTTCGTAGAAACGAATAGACGTCAGTCTTTAACAATATGTTGGAAAAATGATGGCTCGACCTGGTTTTGAGGATCTAGTTGACTCGCTCCCGAGTCAAGAAAGGTTAGCTAGCCCCGCTCCAGAGCGAATCGGTGACATATGGGACGCGGAATACCTCCGAACGTTCAAATGGAAAGATGGGACATCTTTCTGGTCTTCCCCTGCAGGCGAGAGCCGCCTTGTTTTCTCCCTCGCCATAGATTGGTTCAATGCCCACCATAGCGGTGTAGCTGGAAAGCTATGGAGTGTCGGATCAATCTTCTTGGTGTGTCTCAACCTTCCTCCTCATCTACGATTCCGACCAGAAAACGTGTGTCTGGTTGGAATCATGCCTGGTCCTAAAAAGTCATCCGGTGATGAGGTTAATCACTTTCTTCAGCTAATTGTTGATGACTTCCTGCAATTGTGGCACACGGGCGTATGGTATACAAAGACCAGGAATTACCCATGCGGTCGTCTAGTCAGGGCTGCTCTTGGACCTGTCATATGCGATATGGAGGCCTGTAGGAACATTGGCGGTTATGTCTCATTCTCCCATACGAATTTCTG
This sequence comes from Tulasnella sp. 419, assembly GCA_019633455.1. Classification (NCBI taxonomy): domain Eukaryota; kingdom Fungi; phylum Basidiomycota; class Agaricomycetes; order Cantharellales; family Tulasnellaceae; genus Tulasnella; species Tulasnella sp. 419. The sequence continues at coordinate 703 of WSUA01000779.1, forward strand.
CTCCTACTGCAAGCTCAAGCTACACCAAATTGCAACACAATTCAACCCTCGACACTTTCCATCGCGAACCTATGCGGAACACTGCACCCATGCAGTACAGTGGCTTTCGTGCGATACGGAAAAGGCTAGAGAGTTGTGGGAGGCATACAGCGGTGTCAAGTGGACAGCACTGCTATTGCTCCCATATTGGAACCCCATCAGATGTATGGTGGTTGATGTGATGCACAACCAGTTCTTGGGGAACCTCAAGCGGCATTGCCGAGTGGTCTGGGGAATGAGCGTGAATGTTGAAGGTAGCGACGGATCCAAGGTGGTTCTTGCTCATGTTCCTTCGCCGACAGAGATGGAGCGCGGACGCTTTGTGCTTCGACATGGGAGCCAGAAAGCATTGAATGCCCTCTACACGAAGATATTAGCGGGTCTCTGCTTGGAAAACGGATTGATTGCGGCAATCGGGGGGAATACCAGCAGGTCGGCTATGATAGCAGCGCTAGAGGAGCTGGTATGTATACCACGTTTAAATAAGACTCACAGACTCAGTCCCGTTTTTATTAGCGTCAAAGGCAGGGAGTTGTTGTTCCAGCGAGCCCAAGGGACGATAATGCTCAGTTCGTAGAAGAACAAGCGCTACTCAAAGCTACAGACAGGTCGCAATGGCACAGGCTCCCGAAGGGGCTGCTTCTACGGCAGTATAATCATTATCAAAGAGCTGAGACCGAGTTAATGCCAGACAACAACGACTATACACAGGCGGATATTGCTTCAAGACTTAAGGTAAGTATAGGGCCAAAATGGACATTCTGGAACTCTTCTCATTCTTCGGTTTCGGTCTTGCCATGTTTCTAGCGTCTGATTGTGGAAGTTCCGGTCGAAGGGCCCTTGGTTCAAGACCTTTCATCTAAAGAAAAATGAGAAGCTCAGGTCGTGCTTGGTGCTACAATAATGGCAACAATGCGCCATGATATCGCTCACACGGTGCTTCCGAGTTGGATACCCAAAGTTGGACAGCATATTGGCTCGACATGGCACGGAAAACTATCAGCTAACGAGTGGAGAACAGCGTGTACTGTTCATATGGTCATAACACTCATCCATACTTGGGGACTCGGTAATCCAAGTAGTAGAGAAAAGGCGATGCTCGACAACTTCATTCATTTGGTAAGGGCGACAACGATGTCTTCTCGACGTTCCACATCATTGTATAGGCGTCAACGTGTGACCTATTATATGAGACATTATCTCGAAACCCTCCAGCGGCTCTATCCAAAGGCATCAATTACCCCCAATCACCATTCCACTTTGCACCTAGAAACATTTATCAACGACTACGGTCCCCCTCAGTCGTGGTGGGCTTTCCCATTCGAGAGGTTCAACGGAATGTTACAACGTACAAAGACAAATTCCATCTTCGGTGAGTATACTGGCGATGATATATCGAAGTCAGCACTCATAAATCTCATTAGATCGCCTGGAGCACACGATGATGTCGCACTTCTGCCGAAAAAGCAACATGATGGCACTCATCGCAGGACAGTTGCTTCCAAATTGCCTTTCCACCTTTTACCATCGCATCCGTCCAATATTAGTCAGCCATTGTCGTAGCCTTCTCCTGCTGGACCATGTTTACAAGGTCTGGAGTGCCATACATAACTCAGCAAAGTTGAGGTTGCCTTTCCTTGAACCTGAAGAAGCTAGACTGCTGCGAAACCACGGCCTACTCAAATCTCGTGTCGCAGATTGTCGCTCCATTTCTCATCGCGGAGCTTCCTACTCGCCAGTGGAGAAGAAAGAGGATAATCACTGGCTTGCGGGATGCAATAGCTCAATAATCTATCAACTGGAAAGGGGTAACACGGGGATTGGTCGAATTATCAGGATATTCCAAACGTCCTCCTGCCCAAGCAAACCTGTCGAGGAATACACCTACATCATCGTCCAGCCCTACAAAGAGCTTTCTGAAGAAGACGCACGTAGAGATCCATATAGAAAGTATGAGGACCTGGATTGTCGTTTGGTATACAACTCGTTTGAAAAAACACTCCTCTTGATTCCAGCTACGGCGATTATTAGTCATGTAGCCCGTTGTCCGCTTCCTTCGAAATATGACGTCGAGGGGCAACCCTTGTTCGGGGCTGAATGCATAGTGATGCTTTCCCTAGATCGGGTATGTATGTGGTACTAATTTAACCTGTAACATGCTGATTGTGCACCCCTTGGCAGTCGTGACGGCGTTCCCCGTTATACAATGCGCGTTGATATTCCTTTTCGCTTCTTCGGCGTCCATTTTATTCCCATTAAGTTTTTTCAAGTTAACTAGTTACCAGTGTAACCGGCCTAGTATCTCTATTCCTGTCTCTATCAACTATCCGAAATTAGTCTGGTCCGGAAGTCGTACGAATCGTTGGAAATACGTGATTGCGCAGAATCTTGTAGAGAGATGTTTGAGTGCTCACGTTTGTGGTAGCAAAAGTTCAAAGGTAAAGAGAGATATCTTAGTATGGGTATAAGATACGACAGTTGTTGAAAGTCGAATGAAGAACAATACTGATCTCAGAAAGACGTACCAAGTGGAATAGAGAATTTGGTGAGATTATATGAAGAGCAGAGCAATTGATAGAGAGATGACGGCGAAAAGCAACACAGAGTAGCACATAATCCTCAGTAACGAATAGAAGCCACGAGATTGCAGGACAGTATTTTCAGTAGGTAGGTACAGATTTCATTTACTAAGAGAGAACAAACGAGAGAAGTAACGAGAACAGTGAAAGATAACTGATTTCTCAATGCACGAGATATCAGTGAAACACGTCTGTGTAGTGCGCATATTGCCCTTGTTCCACCACCGGTAGGTTATCATAAGTCGCAAAGAAGTATAACATGATGTTGGTTCTCGCCTCTTGCAACCTGTTCGTCCATTGGTTTCTTTGCAGCTCGAACGCGACGCTTGCATATTCAAAGATCCTACGCTCCTTTTCCCAGTCTTCGATGAAGTTTGAGCGCAACCTATTCAAATCGTAGCCGTCACAAAGCACGCATAAAACTTGATATGACTCCTAAGTAATGATAATTATTAGCGGGAAAAACACAGTTGAACGTCAATCTTACCGTCAAACGTCGGAAATGGTTATCGGGATCGTCTGCAACCACACCCCATCTAGGCGGCCACATCTCGTCGAGCGCTTGCAAGAAAGCAAGCTACCAAAATACTAAGTATAATCACCTGTACGCTTAAGGTGTAAAGACTTACAACGTTTTCATCCGTTCGGTCCGATGGGCTCTGAAGCTCCTCGAGGCTATGATGCCACAGCAATCGGGTGTAGCATATTGTAACAACGCTTCTGCGAGGGAGTGGCTGCTCCATTTGAGTGTACTATTTTGTCAAGATTTGGGTAAGACGTTATTCAGAAGATAGATTGAGAAGAAGAAAGAAACGAAAGGAAACGAAATTTCCGAGCATTTAAATACTCGACATATTTCCAAATATAGAAGTTTAAAGTTTACTCACTTGTCTGAGTAGTAGTAGGCTTAAGAGCAGAGTACGAGACAGCAGAAACTAAAAACCTTTCGTTCATACCTTTTCATCGCCCACCCACGTCACGTGATCTTCTCCCTCGGCGACGAAGTGTCCCTCTGTTGTTACTTTCTAGAACAGTGAGAAGACACAGTGTGCTATTGCGTTTGCAACAACAACGCCGATGATCCAAGTACATTCTTGGCACATCGAAACTGAAGGGGCAAATGCGAGTGAAAGAAGCAAGCCGGATCAACGAATTCAACCCAATTGGCCTACTTGTAGGCCAAAGGTTGACACGTTGAGATGCATAGGCACCCCTTGTTGATTCAGAGTTTGAAGAGGTTGCAGAAGGCGAGTGAGGGACAGAAAACAGTTTGTCAACCGTGAGTATTTAAAAATCAGCCACTTTCTATTATTCCAGTACCCAATGGTACCAATCCAAGCATATACTGTTACAAGTTTAAGCAGACATCATTTTGGCAATCTGTGGAGCCAGATTTCATCAAATCTAATGATCATGGGGCCGTTGACACATATCAGAATTATTTCCTATTAGCCCCTTCAAAATTACAACGATGGTGAACAGCTCGTAGATGCACGGCACGAGCATCTCCTCTTTAGTAATAACATCCAAGTCTAGGCAGCACATACGTGACTTTGAGTAGTGCACAGTAGTGACATCGAGTAGTAACTTTTGAGATCACCACGTCATAGGACATAGTAGCCAATCCACATCTTTTATATATGGCCGTCCAAAACCAGCCAAGAGATTACGTGGCCATGGACGGAGACATCTTCTACGTTTGGCATTGTTTGTTAGTATATCTTTTCGGTGTATTCAAGTTTGCCCGAATAATTTAACATGCCAATACGTGTAAGGACAATCACGAATGGACTAAGAGGGATTTTCGAGAAAAGAACCTAATTCCAAGCAGAATGCTCAAAGGAGCGAGAACATTGTCAGGACTCGATTTGCCTCCTATCAAGCACCCAATCTGCGTCCACAGCGCGAAACATATGGCAAGTAAAGTCCTTCCAGTTTTTGTTGGAGCTACCCTTTCCTCCTTTCTTTGTGGTTCCGTCTTGCTCTTTAGCAATAAATGTATCGCCTCCAGAGGATCCTTCGAGAGCAGCGCCTTCCTGACAATTGACGAAAGACACCGACTTGCTACTCTCACCATAAACTATCTTGCGGGTTGGCACTCCTTTACGCGAGCCACGATGATACGTGGTTGGGTAAAAGCACTCCAGACAACGACTGAAGCAGTTGCTAAAAAGAGAGTTGCCACGTCATTTGGTCGGGTGTTAAACTTGCGATTTAACTCACTCGCATGTTCTAGGGCCAGGCGGGAGCTGATCATCGTTCTCCCATGCTGGTCCACATCTACAACCAATCTGCAATGAAATGAAAAAAGACGAGATCATTACTACCGATACAAATAGTTCAATCAAAAAAGTCTCGAGTCCCTGGATTAAGGATCCCCGCTATCTTACCCTGTGGAACCGACAAAATCCGCACGCCGTGAGCACTTTGTTCTGGTCCTTCTTATCCAACTGAAGCACTCTGATAACATTTTGGGACTTTCCATGATTAGGACTAGACTCTCTTGATACGCTCGTTACAATTCTGGGTGACTCTTGACCAGGCTCCGGTGTTCCAGAAAGGACTATCACTTGATGCTGTCCGGAAGAAGAGCGAGTAGCTGCCGAGGTGGCTGATGAGAAAGCAGGCACATATTCAGGAATGGTCATGGACTTACATTCTGTCAACAAAATCACCAAGGGTTGTGCGGAAGTCGAAGGTGCTATGGTTGAAGACAATCCATTGCTTGGAGTTTTATGTCCTTGTCTCATATCGATTGAAGTGGGAGGGTAAGGAGCAGAGGTTTTTCTAGACTGGGCTTTTTGGCGCTCCAGACGTGCCCCACGAGAAGTGGGGGAATTTGCTTGCCTGACGTCCACCTGAAGCAACGAGGCCGAACGCACTGCGGGGGATTTAACAATACGGGAAGGAGGAGACAGATGGTCCGATAGAGCCGAGGTCATTGACACCTTACGAATAGGTAAAGCTCAGTCTGAATGTACCGTAATGGTAGGTGAGGCCGTAACGCTAGCCGAGAGAGAATCCTCAACAGAAGGACGAGTTGTAGCACCTTCTTGAGTATGAAAGATGGCGGGTGGAATTTCCGATTGAAGCGTAGGGCCTGTTTGGGAAGGAGGCAGCATTGGTTGAGGAATACTAGTATATGCTGCTTGGGAACCACCAGCCGGTTCCTGGTACGAGTAAGTGGACATCTGATTAGAAAGTTGAGCAGATGTCTGGGGAATGTAGTGGTAAGACTGAGTCGTCGCGAGATCGGACTGGTGATTGAGGTGGATAGGACAGTCTGCCATTGATTGGGGTTGGTCAACGTATTTATCAAAAGGGGTGCCCATTTCCGTGGAGCACGAGAAATAATCCGATTCTTGGATGTTGTAATCCGTTTGCGGGTAGGATGGCAGAGGAAACTTGTGTGCACTCGAGGCCGAAGGTTCTTGAGGGAAGTAGTTGGTGGAATCTCCGCCGTGAGTCTCGTTATTGGATTCTATACGTGAACAACCAGTCAGTACTTGTCACTTTTGAGCACGGCGCTTATGACGTACGATATTGGGCCTCTTGCGGTGAAGAAGTTTGTTGATCGCCTCTGGAGTAGACGATGTTGGTGACGAGCGAGGAATACGAAGACCTAGAGTAAGAAGAACGAGAATGTTGAGGAACGGGCTCATCGAGAGCGCCGGATAAGCACGAGAATCGGGATATTTTGACTACAATGGGCGGATGAGTGTAGTAGTCATTGTGGGCGTATCCACTTTGCAGGGATTGAGAATGGTGTGGATAACAGGAATTGGCTGAATATTGGGAAAAGTGATGGTGAGAATTATTGCACAGAGACGTTTTATAGTGCTGTTCCAAGGTATACGCCTGTGGATAGGTTGAGTGGGCATAAGGCTGTTGGCAGGCGTATGCGCTCTGCTGAGAATCGGAGTAAGATGGTTGAGAGCCGGATTGAGCAGAAGAATAGGTATTGTGTTGCCTTTGAGTATTCCACTTCCGTTGATGATCAAAGGACTGTTGAGAGTGATAGGGAGTGGCGCGAGATATGACGCGTGAAGGCAACAAATGATTCTCAAAGATGTACTCCCTTCTAGGCACAGTCTCTTGCGCGATGCCTTGGGAATACATTGTAGACAAAGGTGAAGAGAAAGAGAAAGAGAAAGAGAAAAGGGACCGTGGTGTTGAGGGTAGGAGAATATATGTTGAAAACATAACTGGCGAACTGGCCTTTGCCTCTTTTGAGTTACAGGGTCTCAAGGGTTTTGAAGTCGTTTTTTATTTTTGTTTGCAATATCGTGATGGTGATATAATTTTTCTTATCACTTTATTCGCTGTCGCCAACGCTCTTCTCTTTTTAACGCAGCAAATTTATTACAGCAAAGTCCCAACCTAAATTTGATCGTAACAATATGGAACGGCACAACGATGGGATGGGCTTTGATGAGTACCTTCCGTCTTCCACTGTTACTGGAGCCAGGCAACCACCAGTGCATGCAGCAAGGGTCGGTGATACGCGTCCGATGGCAAACCGTACAGTGTAATTACAGCGACTTGCAAAATAGTTGACCCCTTTTTCATCTTTAGGGTTTACCTTCCTTAACTAAGATGGATCATGATGACGACATTGTCTCCGGACCCCGAAACCTGGCCTCCTTGTCGCCTTCAGTTAATCTGCTTGAACTGTGACAGTGTGTCCTTGGTGATAGAGAGCACATTCTTACTTGGTGACACTGTGTTATAAGCTGGGTTATTAGAATGATCACCCTCATAGTGAAGAGATACGTACTACGGGGACCGTGGAACCAAACATTTCTATCCACTTTATCAGGCAATCAGAGATCCACATCAAAAATTTAGGATCGAAGAGGGTCAACCATTTGCAATTCACTCTAGTTCAAAAGATGATAACCGCCCAAGATCGGAAGCAACAAGTGGCAAAATATTAGGACGAACATCGCCTGTTGGGACCGGCATTCAAGCACGATCCGGCTTTTAATCCCCGCAAAACGCAAAGATGGTGCATGTTTCGCCGCGGTGACACAAAAGAAGCTTCTTAATTACGTTAGGCATTTCCTTATTCTGATGAATGAGATTTAAAGGGAATCGCGTTTCTACGAAGTTACTACATCTTTCAGTCCATACGGTGCAAAACAAGTGATCCAATGGCCAGTATGTACGAAGAATCATGGTATCTTGCAATCAAGACTAACGCATGATTCAGGTCGATCTAACTCCCCAGTTTCTGAGGACGGCAGTATACAGTGTCTCTGCTGTCAATGGTTTCGCCCCGCCAATGATTACATAGTATCAGCTGGAGAGTTGTTCGGCTGGGATTCTAGGAGTGGCAAACAGGCCAAGCGATGCTCTCGCTGCCGAACAATCAGGCCGTGTGACTCTTGTCAAGAATCTCCTCAGCAGGATATCGCTGTGGGAGCTTGCTCTTTGTGCTCTCGTGCTTGCGACAATCGTGATGGAGATCAAAATCATAATACTACAGTGAACAGCAATTTATTTTCTGGCCCGGTGAGTTGTTTTCCAGAAAATCGTGTTCATGTACGATTCTCATTCAGGATGTTGTGGTGTCTTTGAATCTAAACATACAGGGAGGCTCTTCTGGAACAGTTAGTGACACCTCGATAAGTATCCAATCTAGCTCCTGATATTACAGGTACAGCATGCTGGTATAACCGTTCAGTTGCATGACAAAGTATCACGCCTATATATCATATCTGCATAATGTAAAGTACTAACGTGTATTGTAAATCCAGCGTCGAACTATGTCATCGGAAAAAGGATGTCGGGCGACCGAATCCTCGCCATCAAAGTCCGCTCTTGGTCTAATCGTCAGTGCAATTTACATTTTGAATACGGTCATACGCATAACAATATCTCTAGCTGGACGACAATTCCTCTCCAAGTTTACAGGAAGACGTGTCACCTCGTCTACGTGACGCAAATCTGCCCGAAATTTCTGTCCTCGAATTAACTGCTAAATCTGATTCAAATGACCTTGTTTCCTTTACTAAAGGACCATATCATCTACGGACGAGGAATCGCCCAGCTGTCGTAGAAGCACCGCCGAGGTCCAGGAAGAAAGGGAATACAACGAAAGCAGCCCCTGCGAAAGAACCCAATCTAAAGAGAGGGAACGCTGCTCCAAAGGATATCACCAAGGTCCAGACTCCCAAAGAGGTGGGTGTAGGTCTGGTCTCACTCGAATCGCGTGATAGATGCTCTGACATGTGATTCCGCTCAAAGCGCTCAAACGTTTCTAAAGCCAGGTCGACTACGAAAAGCAACAAGGATTCTCTCCCAGGGAGTGAAGTTAGAGAAGTTGTTTCTGCTCTCATAATTCATACCGGGCTCTGCTAACTAGATCACAAAGGCCATCCCGACGACAGAGTCTACCTCGGTGTCCCAAAGCAAACAAAAGATAGACAACAGGGTAAGCCCTAGTTTTCTCGTTATCTCGAGCCGCGCATAACCACGCCTAAACTTGTAATTTTGTAGTCTAAGGGACCTTTGGCAGATGGTCAGGTATGTAAGACCGTGCTCTCCTTTTTTATGATGCTATGTTAATGACTCTGAGGATCGACAGGTCGTAGTTGTCGCCAACACCTCGGAAAGTAATGCTGGGAGCTCTATCCCTGTTTCGAATGAACAGACGCCCGGAAATGCAATAAGATTACCGGCGGCACACGAGAATGAGCCGAATCTACAGGTTAATATAGCATTAACAGGACCGGTATGTAAACGTGCTAGTGATGCCGGAGTTCGGTTCGGTCCGGTTCGGAGCCCTTTTGGGCCGAACCCTGAACCGAACCACCGGTTCGGTTCGGCTGAAACCCTGAACCTTGAACCGAACTTGTCGAACCGGTTCAATAG
>WSUA01000078.1:0-49998 GCA_019633455.1 Tulasnella sp. 419
ATGCTCAGAAGGCCCTCATACTGGCTATTGCTGATAGCCACTTAGGCTAAGTTATCATTGGCTTACAAGTCCTGATCGGGAAAAATCAGAATGCTGCACCGTGATCATCCCTGTCAGCAAAAACCAGCAATCTCCCGATTTCGTGATGTATGTAACGGCAGAGGTAGAGATGAAGGTCACCGGATCCCAAGACCATGATTCTGCTTCATTGTACGGCTGGAGTGTATCCGAATCCCGTCGAGGTTCCTTGTAAGAAGGAGTTGAGCAAAGCCGTTTTCTACAGTGGTAAAGGTCAAACCCCCTTCCAAATTACGATACCGGTTCGCGGCGCCGTCCCTTCCTTTGGCCTATATTTTCTTCGACTTGATAAAACCGATAGAGACGTCAAAAATAGCGCGATTCCTTTTCAACTAAAAGGGCTATTCCTGGCCCATTAATGCCATCCCTATTGCGGTGAATTTGAACGCTAGGAGGCATCGTCAATGTGTGGAGGGAATGTCGTTTGGAGTTTGGTCACGGAATAAACATTGTATCCCCGCTCAGATCTGTTCGCCATTATCGACGTTACACCATGACCCGTGTTAAACTACGCTGCGTTACGTGTGCAAATATACAAGAGCCTACAACTCCACTTGATTGTGAATGACGAGAGATCAAATCGATAGGGATATCATATCAATAATCGTCTACAGTAACATGCACACCGAGATATCCATCCATATAATCTACCTCGTCATCGTCATCAGTGATTTCAAATCTCAAACCACTTCTGACGACGATTCCAACACCACCCTGCCAGCCACACTCTCTCCCTTCTCTCGCTGCTTTCAAACTCTTCCCGCCTACCACGGAGTTTCGTTTCCTCCTTCCAATTATGGGAGATTCCAGATCGCCACCTGCAACACCACGGACACCTTTCAATCTAGCTCCGACAGTACTGATGATATCTTCGTCAATGCCTCGGTATCTCATGGACGCCTTGATGGCCCATAAGAAGTAAATGGAAGGAGATTCAGCGTCTAAACTCGCGGCACGTGAGAATGACGAAGAGCGTAGAAGGCGCTTTGATAGTGTGGTGGGGCTGTTTGTTAACGAAGGCTTAAAAGCAGATTCGCCAGGCGACGAACTCGATCCTGAGGGAGCTGAGCACCGAGGTGTTCGTCCCCGTCCTCTGGTAATTGGCTCATCGCAAGTTGTGAATCCAGAGGACCTTCGCCTGGGAATATTCATCGAAGGACTTGGGCTGCGTCTGTGACGACTCCTCATATCCGCAGTTGAGTTGTCCGTGTTATCGCTGGACAATAAATCCCTTGAACCTGGAGAGAGAGAGCGACTGTGGGACCTTCGATGATTTGCGCGTCCCGAAGAAGAATTCCGACGCCGACCTCTGATAGCCGCAGGTGGAGGTGGTCTCGATGTCTTTCTGCACATGGATGGGATGGGCGGTTCGGTTGAAACGAGGACTTCGCTATCAATACGACCGTCTCTACCACCTGGGACGAGATCACACCACCAAATGCCATTATGAAGGTCCCTGACCTAAGGACGTATGGTGAATACAATGCGTTCAAAATCTCTGCAATAGAAAAAGGATACATACCTTTGGGAAAGATTCCTTGCGTATTGGAGGAGGGTTATAAGGGATAATGGGATATCTTTGCAAGTTAACCATAGTAGGTGGCGGAGATGCTGAAGAACTGGAACGTCTGTCGGAGCCACCTCGTCCGCTGGACGATAACCTCCTGTTCTTGATGCTGGGGGACGAGCCTTCAGGCTCAGAACCATTGGTCCCTGCATCTTGACTTGGATTTGAAGTGTGAACCTCGTATGAGGAGGCGCTGAAAGAAATGACGCGATCTAGAATGGAGGAGAAGCTTAATTCGCGATCCCCCTCGTCGGCAGGTGCCGTCAGGAACTGCGTTTTTGTTACTGCGTCACCATCATCCTGCTCTCCAAACACCATTCCGACTTCCTTTGGTCCCACACGGTATCCATATGGTTTGATATCTGTGGGACTAAAACCCGTCTGAGTGACACCCATGCCAAGACTCGAGTCCACTAGTCGCGTGAAGTTTCCTGAAAAGGAAAAAGCATTGGATGGAGGGGATAATGATCCAGCGAGCACAGCTGAGGGTCCGTAGCTATCCACGAGAACTCTGCTAACGCCCATAATTGATTCGAAGATATTACTCAGCACCGAAAGCGGGGAAGATGAAATTGAAAGATTGTGAGATGGTGCGTTACAATTGAAAGAGATAGGATTAGGAGATGAATCTGTATTATTAAGAGGTTGGCTAGTTTCGGGTAGCAAGAGAAGGGAAGAAATGCCGTCCGACTGTGTCCCGCCAGTCAGTGGATCCGAGCCGAAATAGACACGAGACGGAGACTCGGTAAGACATTGTTGATCAGAAGATATCTTCTTTGGAGGTGATCGATGGTGAAGTCGAACATGTAAGACATCGTCACCTTCATCTTCGTGGTCAAACGGGAGGAAGGAATGAGGGTCCGGATTATCGGGTTTGACTGAAATCACCGGGCTGAAATGGTAGATTGTAGTTGACCCAGTTGGAGGTGTATCCGGTTCCGTAAAGATGCTTGAAGGTGATGAGAGGGATAACGACGATGACGAAGCTGATGACGAAGATGGAGATGATGTAGGAGAAGATGAAACAGCAAGTGAGTCGGAAGAGGCTGAGTAATGAGAGGGTGAGAGTGAACGAGAACGTGCGCTTGTGACAGGCGGAATATGTGGGAAAGCCAGGCAATCCGCACTCCATTCGGAAGTATGACTAAGTTGAGGGAGCCCATATGACTGCAGTGATGATGGAACTATGACAAGCTCTGGTAGCTCAACAGACGTAGAGTCGATGTTGATGGTGTCTTGTATGATTGATGATTCCCCCGCTTGTGGAGAGAGTAGAACGGACCAGGCTCTTTGAGTTGGTGGGTGGTTTAGAAGTTGAGATTCCACCTGCCGTTCGTCGTCTTCCAAATCCCATAGCGGGCGCCAAACCCTCCTGCGCACATCGACCACTCGTCGATGTTTGGCTTCCAGAGGAGCTGATTTTGTCAGCACCTCGGAACCTTGGTCACTACAAGAGGACCTGGAATCTTGTTTACATGAGGATGAGGACGGAAGTGTCGGCTCTGGCTGACGTGATCTGTATTGTAAGCCATTTAGTGTAAGCGGACGGCCTCGCAGATGCAAATCGTCATCAGCACATCTCGATTGGGGAGAGGTCTCCTGGCGGGGCAGTCGAAATTGCAAAGTTCGCCTAGGTCTTGCAAGAGCGAATTTTGATGGAAGAGGGACTTGAGAAGGTGGTATGATAGTGGGGAAAGCCTCATGTGGAGATGGAGTAGATCGTGCTCGACGAGCATACGAGTGGGGAGGCTCATTGAAATGTTGACCGCTGGACCGAAATGGCCATATAGGGAAGAAAGTGAGCAATGGTGAGTTCATGATGGGAGGTAGAGTTAGACTCACCCATTAAAACGAATCATTGTAGTTCAGTCGGAATATGCTCCAAGGTACGATAGGCGGCAGCGTCGCAAGTGCCAGTTTCAAATACTCTGGACCAATGATTATTGATCCTTATATAATACGGGTAATAGTAGCACAAAGTGAACGAAGAGTAATCAGGCGGTGGCGAGCCAGGAGCGGGAGCCAACTGGAATTTCTCTCAAAGCAGTGTCGAGTATTTGTAGGGGGTGAGTAGAAATCATACCCGTGTTTTCACCCCACAGCGTGGCGTCGTCCACTTATCTGGGCCAATCACGTCTCGTTCCTTCCACATCTCACTTAGACGGCCTCTATTTGGTCGCCGCGTCCTTCCTTTCCCGTTTCAATATCGGCCCGTAGCGCAAACTAAAAGAGACTTTACTCTCTCGTTAGCATCGGACACTTTCGCCGCAGTGATGATGTCCGAAAAGCTCTTTCGGGATTTTCAACACTGCAACGTTCTTGCCACGCCCCACGACCATCTGCTCTTTCATAACGGTCTCACACCGCAATTTACCTTTTCTTAGTTTGTATCGTGGGCAGTCCTTAAATCATGCGAACGCATTGGACTTTGTCTGGCCCTTCAAAGTTCCATTGGGAATTGTACATCCAGAACTTCGAGGGTACCTCAGGGGTCCCCTTTAGTTACCGAAAAGAATTCCAAGCTGGTCAAGTGTAGGTACACGTTGCAATTTCTTGAAAAGCCATATCAAAAATGAGACCGAACCTCATCAGCTCTATGGTCAACCACAAAGGCACTTCTTCATTCATCGTCAATCCGTATATATCCTCTGGTGTCCTCATATTTGGGGTATAACAAGGGCGCTATATCATTAGGACGCCGGGAACTGGGCTTACCGTGGAACACCGACGATGCTAAATGGCTATTATTCAAATTCGAGAACTACTCCCTTTCAAAAACTCGGTGAATACCGGGAAATTATTTTACGTTAGTCGAAATTGCTAGATAAAGGAATATCATTTGTAGATAGAGGGCTTGATCGCGACCCCTAAGTGTCATCAGAGCGAGATTTTCTACCGAACTTCCGAAACCAACCTGGATCTCGCCGCGAGGACCGAAGAACACAACTATGTGACCAATCTCGAAAAAGATATTAGGTCACGTTGCACTCTACTTCTGTGTTGCCTAACATGTGCTGAACGAGCAGGTTTCGATCACGGTATTGACTCGTGACGAATGGTGTATGCCTGTCACCGTGACCAATTGGTGAGCCGAATATTCCGAATATCACGTTAATCTCCCAGAACCCATGCGCATACGCCTTATGACAATCACACTAAAAGGCATAATTCGAATGACGATATTAAAAAAACAGCTTTAACAGGAATTCTGTATCCCAATGTTCTCAAGATATGAGCTTCGCAGAGAATATATCAGTGTGCAATGATCTCACCATGTGTCCATATGTCTGATTCCTTCGATGGCTCCGACTTCCGTGCCAATGTTCCACGCATTCCGAGCCATTATGGGCAACTATGGAGTAGAGCAGAATCAATAGAGGGGATCAGAGTTGTCTGGAATCGGCTCGGGTGAGCTCTTGGCTCGTCGCCTTATTGGACGGGGTTCACTCTCTGTCAAAGAAAATGACCTTGTTCGGGTAAAGAGTCTACTAAATAAGGATCATCGAATCCGACATTTAGTTTCTGAATTGGGTATAAACACGCATGCTAAAATATCTCTATTCTCTCTGCAGGTATTTGAAATGGGGGTGATTGACTGCAACGAAGAGCCACCATCTCAACCTGAGTGAACCCCGTTTCTCAAAGCCCGACTCAGTCAAAGGACCATCAGCACAATCTATTCTCGATTGAGAATCTGGGAGACCACCGGTCGCATATTACCGAGCAGAATCCATTGTCCACTCCTTTATCCCAACTTGAATACCCCAATAGAATCGTTGGTAAGACAAAAACTACGGGATCATCGGCCTTGCCGAAGGATGTCTGATGGCTGGAGAGAAAGTAGATGCCGAAAATTCTCAACCGGAGGTAGGCAACGTGATTGTGTCGGGTCTAAGTCTTATTCCAACAGAATTCCTACATCATGACACCATAATTGCCGCCACGGGAAGCCTACGGAGAGGCATGAAGAGGGGCTAAACTTGAGTATACCTCATGATGTGATCCAGATGTCATGTACACCAGGCGATAGTATCATCAGGACAAGGCTAAAATCGAACTAAAACCACGCGGTCCCTCTTACACAAGATCGTTCTGCATGAAGGACGATGGAATGGAATCCGAGACGGAAGCCGCAATCTACTCCAGGAAAGGAGGTGACAATCCTTGCCTATTCACGGGATTTTCTCTGGATAAAGAATTGACTTGGCTCCTCTCGAAATAATTCTCAATCATAATCATATATATATATAAACAATTGCAAACAGGCAGCATCGAGGTATACTGGTGACTGTTTTTAAGGCACGGAACTGTGAGAAAGTCGGCCGGGACTTGGCAATGCAATCTAGATCACCGTGGACCAAAACTGTTTTGGGTCGACTTTCTCGAAATATCTTCTTTGATTCATAGCTATCTACCCCCAATCTCCAAATGTATATATCGCTCCCAGCTAGCTATCTTTACTCTGCGACAGTCAATCTTTGAGCTTGTCGCTGCTTCTTGGGACTTGAATTCCAGCGCTGGGGTTAGTTCTCTTGCGATATTCCTTTCATATTGGCAAACAAGTAAGCGCCATAGCGGATGACACCACCAAATTTTATTTAGGACTGAAATCCTTAATACAATGTTTTCACACGGCAATCGATGTCATTTCTACCTGACGAAAACCTAAGGAAAGCCGCTATGCTCTTCCTGGTGGACAACAGCTAAATACCCGCAACCTGCCAATATCTACGGGCTCTCCAGAGCCTTATTCTGAGCTGGGTGCCAAATAGATATCACCTCGCCGTGCAAGACATCCTCATCGCCCCACAAATGCAATCAGCCATATGACTATCATCACCACCTTCCTGGGTTTAGTCGCGAATGGAGTCTTCTCTTTATCTCGAATTATCTATTCATTCATCCCTTACGCTAATCGAGATGTCCCGCTGATGATTGGGACACCACAAGCTCCCTTGGCCGTAGCAGAGTGATATGTCAACTCGAGTTTGGCACTATGTGTCCATCCATTTTCGTTGGCCCATCATATGGATCGCTGGTTTTTCTGTTTCGGATGCTTTATTGCTTCACCTGTGCGCGGACTTTCTTCCATTTCAGAGGTGGCGGATTTCTGAGAATTCGACGCCCTGATCCCGAACTTGGTCGACTCGCTAAGCTCAAGTCTTAGCAGGGAACATGTAGTTCATCAGTCTCGATGCTCACATCCATGCATCTAAAGGGCAATATTCGAAACTCCCTCAAGTAAAAACTCACTATTACCTTGCTTAGCGCTCATTCTAGATGCTCCACTCATGCTACACAACCAAATATGCCTCATTGAACAAGGTTATCTTGCCATATACTGCCTAGTTCATCATATATCGTACCGTATTGGGCCTGGACTTGCACTTTGGCGACTGTTATCGGCTCTGGTCACTGTCTAGACCTTTCAAAATTCATATATCTATTGGTTCGGTGGATACCTCCTTGGTTCCAAAGCACGATGTAGCAAATATCTGAAGCATAATCAAAAACTGCCATTCGATTGCCCGACCCCAGGTTGACAGTATGGGAAACAATCGTCGGGGCACGAGCAAGGCACAAGAGCTTGTTGTTTACGAGTCTGCAGCCGCCACTTGACGTGCAACATCACGTACTACAGGAAAATCACTTCCCCATAAGGTAAGCCCCATGGTTGAAGCAGTAATTGTGGTCCCCAAATCATCTGGTGTTGTCCTAGCATCACAAAGTGGAATCTTGTTTGAGGCGGCCTCTCTTTGCCACCTTATGATATCGCTCATTTCTGCCCGAAATTCCCCAAGTCGTCTACGGCCTACGCTTAAGGGGTGGGTAACTTGTTTTTATCAGCCAAAGTTTCGAATAAAGGCAGATTTCTACTCCAAGCGCCATCTAGCTATGCATTCTTCTCCATGCCAACGATAAGGCAAATGGTCATAAGGTCCGTCGGGCACGAAACCTCACCTTTCTTTGTACACAGCAACTAGAATATTGAACATGTATGTTTCAGACCCCCCCCGCGTCACACTACTCAGCGCTTAGTGTCACTTGATGGAATATTGGCTCAAATTTCATGGAAGGCAAGCGCCTGAATCTGGAGTAGCTCATTACAAGTGCTACGGATTAAGATCCTATTGACTGACTCAACTCCGACAGATGAAGGTGGCAATCGCCACTGTTTGCCTCCTTAGATCCGAGCAAGGTTCGGTATTGCACCCTGGCGCCCTGCAATTGTCTTTGCATATCCTCTGTTTTTGGAATAATAGCGAAATTGCTGTGCGACTTTGAATTACCTATTTTCCTCGCAATTCAGTCGTTGTCTTTGCGCAGTTCGGCTAGAACAATTTATCGGCGCCTTATAGTCAAACTCCCTAGTGCTCGGAAAACTCTTTCTTGAGGATAATAGAGTCACATTGCTGCTCCTACTTGGGATTATGCGGAGGAGCTCGAAAGGGGCGTGCTCTCCCAGTATATTAACACCTTGGCAATCCAATAGTTTCGACAGCCCACACATCTACTACTCCCTTAGGTCTCCTTCCCGGGCCTCTAATCTGATTATTTTACAACATCTCTTAAGCGACTTCATCTCCATCGCAATAGCCATATCTTCATTAAATGTCGAGTAAGTCTCAAGCATTCTTCTTTGACCTGTATGACGATCCACCCTCTTGTAGCCAAATTCTTTATGCATGCGCATAATTATGCACAACTCCATCGCTTAGCATGGGATATCACAGATGTCTCTAGCGGTGCCTCTCATGCTCATGTTTGGACGGCTACGCTCACAAGTACGTCACTTACGATTTTCATAATCACTTAGCAACTTAAGCTGCTTTTATATGATAGTGGGATCCGGGGTATATATAGGCACTGGGCGATCCAAGCAGGAGGCTCGAGATGCGGCTGCCCAGCAAGCCCTGATTGCTCATGGAGTCGATCTCTCGAGGCTGAGATAAACGACATTGACAAAGCAAAACAGTCCCTTTATCCACCAGGCATCCAAAATGTAGAAGAGTCATTGTATTTTTACGTTTACTGTAATAGTTTGCTGTACTCAGATGTCTGTACATGTGTATAAAGCAAAAAGGTTGAAATGTATTGCATTGTCCAACTTAAAAGAAGGATTTCGCCGTTAGATGGGTATGAGGCAATCTGTGGTCGACACACCTTGCCACTGTATGCGTCAGGTACCACGGGTGGGATCCAACTGCGAAGTCTGTATTGAGAAGCCTAGCGGAACACATTGTTTATAGAATCAGCTATGCGGAATCTCCCTACATACTAGGTTCCTTGTCTATAACCTTAAGAAAGCTTGGCCGACGAGGAGTCTAATTGGAGGTAGTCTTTGATTTCTTTACTGTTAATGATATCGATAAGCTATGGTGGCTTCGAAATAAATTTTCAGTAAAGAGCACCTGTCTCATTGTCTCCGTAACCTGAATGATGTTGCGATTATAAACTTGTGGTCTAGCACTGAAAGGGGATCTCACCCACCGGCAAAAGGGTCCATAGGAAGACGGCGTCGCTTTCCGCCAGGATGATCCTCCTAAGAACAGGATGTTTGCCAATGAATCAGCGGGTAGTCGAGGTCCACAAGACTTGCCTGTTTATCGGGCCTCGAAGCGACTTTATCATCATTGCCTTGGTTTCCTGATGAAGTTGCAACTGGTAGGGATCGCGTATCGCTGACTAATGTCTTAGGTGATGGGTCATGAAGAAGAGAGGAGGGTCCATCTTCCGACTGATCAACATTCATGCGGTCATTACCAGCGAGTGCAGCAGCAATGAATCGGCCTGCAGCCTCTTTGTCCAGCGCCAATTGACCTGATAATGGGGTGTCAATAACATGCCGTTATAAGGAGTAGGAGTTACGCACGCTTGGAGGGATTTTCAGCCTCTTTTATTTTCTTCATGTAACCTTGAATGCGAGCCTTTGATCGACATTAGTAAGGACAATCGAATATATAGAAGCCAGTCGTACCAGTTCTGATATAACAGGGTGTGAAGTAGGTTGGATTCCCTGTGTTTTCAGATACACTAGGACGTATAGTAGTTAGCACCCAAACTGAATCGTTAAATAGGGACGGAGCGTACTAAAGATGAGATCTTGAATAACATATGCAATTGAAGTTTGCAACTTCGCTTTTTCAAGTGTCGAAAGCTTCGAGAGAGTTTCTGATAATGGTGCCGCCAGAAGAGGGTCTAGAACCTCTTTTAGCTCGTCAAGAGAGTCCATCGTATCCTGAAGTACCTCGGTTGGATCCATGATGAGGGTGAGCCCAAATTGGTAGCTGACGTCAGCTAAAATCAAAATGCCCATTTTCCCACGTCTACAATCAAACGTTTAAGCTACGTCACTTATTCGGTGATTGGTTCGCCGTAGTAGCACTCTGGGGAGAAACTTCTTCTAATATTTGGTCCTGCTTCTATCATGAACGTAAGTGCGCTGCTTTATATAAACCAGATGTACTTCTCTGATTACCTCTTCTTTCCCCAACCATCAGCTCCTCCATGGATACTCGCACTGTGACAAATACCTCTGCTGCAATTGCAACCTTGAGTTTAGCTTGGATTGTGTACAAACTCTCCCAAGTCGGAAAGAGAGAAGAGTACCTACCGCCGGGTCCACCTACTGCTCCACTGCTCGGCAATCTACATATCTTCCCAAAAAGCGAAGCACATTATCAGTTGAGTGTTGCCACCCGCGACTCATGCTCATCAAGAGATTATTGACCCGATACACATTAGGCTTACAAAGTGGGCGCAAGAATATGGCGAAATTTATAGCTTGAAGATGGGTTCGGCCACCGCTGTGGTGATTACCTCTGCAGCCGCCGTCAAGGAGCTCATGGATAAGAACTCCCATGCAACTGCAGATCGTCCCGCAAATCACATGGTGCAACTCATTACAGACGGGGGTCTTAACATGGTTCTGTATGTGCCATTCTTCTCTCATTATTTTGTTTCATCGAACCTGACTTGCTTCTTAGTGCCCATTATAGTGAGACAATCAGCAATTATATCACATCATAGAAACTTACTCCTCCAAAGACGACACTTGGAGGTCACTCCGCCGTGGCGCTCACGAAATCTTGACTCCTCAGGCATGCGAGCAGCATCTTCCAATCCAACAAGCTGAAGCGACGCAGCTGATGTACGACTTGATGACGAAACCAGAGGTACGGATTTACCCGGAAGACGCCAAAAATGGATATTGACAAAAACTCTATTCGCCAATAGGAGTTCTACACATCCGTAAGACGATACTCATCATCAGTGATATTGTCAGTTCTATTCGGCAAACGAGCGCCCCAGTTCTCCACCCCTGAAGTGACGGCCTTCTTCCATGCCCAGCATTTGTGGGAACATGCTCTAGAGCCCGGTGCACATCCGCCAGTGGACCTTATCCCCATATTGCAAAAGGTGCCAGAGAGATTCGCAAGCTGGAAAAGCCTATGCAAGGAGGTGCGCAGGCTTCAACAGCGATTGTATTTTGGCCTGCTTGAAGAGGTCGAAAAGCGTACCGCTAGAGGAGAGGCCAATGGATGTTGGATGGAGACTGTCTGTGAACGAGCTGAAGAGTGGGGAATGAACCGACAAATTGTTGGGTAAGTCTCAAAGTCATTGCGGTACATCCCGATTTACTTATTTCTTTTTTCAGTTACCTGGGAGGTGTCTTGATTGAAGGAGGCTCAGACACTACATCTTCTTTCCTTCAGTCACTCATTCTTGCACTCGTCGCCTTTCCAGAAGTTCAGAAAAAGGCTCAAGAGGAGATTGATCGAGTCATTGGTTCCGATAGGGCTCCCGTGCTCAGCGATATTGAACACCTTCCATACATCCAAGCCATCATAAAAGAGGTACTGTCATTAAACATAGAGATTTCGCTGATTGCTAAAGACTCCTTTAGACGCATCGTTTTAGACCTGTCGCTCCATTGGCAATTCCTCACTCCACAATCGCTGATGTTACTGTAAGTATTATCAAACGACGTTTGATCTTGCTGACTGGTGTGCTCCATGCAGTACAAAGGATACCATATCCCTGCTGGAACTACGATATTTGTAAACAACTGTGAGCCGTAATGATCCTTCCCCGGAACATTGAGCTGACCCTACTTAACCCTATGCGTATCAGGGGGTATCTTCCATGACCCTCAGGTATACGAGAACCCGGAAATCTTCAATCCAGATCGATTTATCGAATCGGAATTTGGAACGAGACCCGAAGCACGGGACTCTGACAAGGACAGACGGAATAACTTGGCCTTTGGAAGTGGAAGGGTAAGTGAAATCTCATTTCATTGGATCATATCTGACCATATTCATCTGCCGCTATAGCGTATCTGTCCTGGCATTCACCTCGCTAACAACTCTTTGGTAAGACTTCCGTCACAACGACCCTTGATCGTCATGTTGAATGATAGTAACGTTAACTTGTATCACAGATGATCAATACCATGAACCTTCTCTGGGGATTCACATTCTCCAAAGCCGTAGATCCCAAGACCGGACTTGAGATTGAGCCAGATATCTGGGACTATGCAAAGGTACGTCTTCTCGCTTACCCTGGCACGAACTAAAATTAACGCAACTTGACTTTAGGGAATATTGACGTGTCCGAATCCATTCAAGTGTACCATCAAGCCGCGCTCAGTTCATCATGCCGAGATCATCAAGAGACAGTTTGCGGAAGCCACACCTGCGTTCCTCCCCTTTGAACACGAACTGTGCGATGAAGACAAGGAGTTCGTCAGGTTGCAGCGAAGTGGACTGTAATATCAATTGGCATCAATTGTAATTCATCCTGTCACTAGATTAGTAGTGCTTCACCCCGCACGTTGTTCGCATGTGCCTGAAAAGTTTAGAAGTGCGATAAGACGTAAATGTGGGGCATGAACAAGGTTTAGGCATAGCGGAATAATGCTTATCGGGGTGTGCCGAAGACCAATACGAGAGCTACATCGTTGAGGGCGGAGTAAGGATCATCAAATGGTGAGGACAACTGTGACGGTTCCCAATGAGAACAATGGTCAGCCGAGCGATCCAATGTCAAGACGCAAGCACTCGCCCTTATCAGTCGGAGCCACCGTTTTTTTGTTCGAAACAATAATGGTGATTGATGTGACCAAATTTTGTAAGGTACGATGGTCACAAAACCTTCAACACGTGTTGAATGATCGACGACAAAGTGGTGGCAAGAGCGGAGTTACTAAAGGTATCCCGGGTCTTTATGGGGTCCTTTGATGCGTTGAGGTTTTGACTGGACAAGTTGAAGTGGCCCTTTTTTAACTTTCAACGACGATATCCTTTTTTGCTTTGCCACCGCTCGCCACGTCTCATTCTCTGATCAAGTCATTCTCTTCATTAGCAAGTCTATCAGTTTATCAAAATGTCCGGGCTCTCAGCTGCTGTGACGCGTATCCTCACTCTTTCTGGTTTCCCTCCTGAACTCAAGACTCGAGACATCCAACAAGCATTTGGAGAATGGGAGAATGAGCGCGGAGGATTTAAAATCAAATGGGTGGATGATACAACGTTGATGCTCGTATTTGTAGATGCAGGCACAGGTGTGTAAGCAGCTCATCTTGTCCGTTTTCCGACTAATTGACTTTTTTTTACGCAGCGAAAAGAGCCTATTTGTCCACGATCCTGAATCCACCTCCTCAGCTTATCTCTGCAACAACTGATCAAGCGACAGTTATCAAGCCTTACGATGGACCTGATGCACAAGCCATCATACAAAACGTGAACAGCAGAACGAATGGACGTGGTCATGGATCGCGTCAGTCCATGTCTGTGAGCAACAGTGTCGGTAGTGCAGGTGTACATAAACGTGGCCAAAGCTATGCAGGTGCCAGTGGTGGCTCACTTGGTCGATCGGGTGGTCTCAACATCGCCACTGCGGCATCCTCCGCTGGCATTGGAAGAGAACCCAGCCCAACGTTACCATCACTTCCAAGCCACCCCACGTTGAATTCGCTCATCAACAGTAGTCTCGGAGACCTTTCGCCGCCAATGGATCTCAAGGAAGACACGCAAGGATATAGCGGAGGATTGAGTGGAGGAGTGAGCATGGGGAGTGGACCCAAAGTGGGAGATCCAGGCCGTCGAATGGTTGGACACGCACTTGGCATCCGACATCCTAATGTTGGCACCAAGGAGAAGGAATCCATGGCTGTTGTGGCGGAGTAAATACGTGTAGGATTAGTATTTCGCACGGCTTCATTTCAATTCCAACTCTCCTTTTTCCATCATCATCATCATCTTCATCTTCATTATACATTCCATGCGATGTTGTGGTTCTTGGTAGTGTACATTCTAGGTGGTCTAACTATGCTGCCACTCGCAGTCATTGCATTCTTGGCTGCTGTGGTTTACCTCTCTCCACCCGTTGGTGACGTCGATCCAGCGAAACCAACAAAGAAGGTTCTGCAAGCCAATGTCGCTCCGAATACTGTCACTCAGCAAGGTTGGATCGTCCTTCGTCGCACTTTTGCCGCCTCCGAATTGAACGCTGCGTCATACATCAACAACCTCGTGCGCTCTCTACGTCAGTCCACCCCTCAACGCCCGCCGGACACGTTTTATGCCCAACTCAAACGAACGGTCCTGTATCTGTATGACGATGAGCATTGCTCAGACTGTCATGCTGCCATTCAGTTGTCAGCCTTCAACGTCGACATTTATCCAGGTGGCCAGCTCGATGGTGAGCTGTTCGCCAAGCGAAACGCCATCCGTCTAACTCGGGTCCCGTCATCCAAGCAAGATACTTTGGATGGCCGCTCCGAGTCCCCATTGGACGAGGAACCGTACTTTGTCTTCATCAAAAACACGTCCCACATGGAAGACTGGTATCTCTCCCTCATTCATGCATCCAGTAACCCTCATTCCGATCCTCTCCATCCTCTTCAACCTGTATTCTCCACACAACATATGGCCCATCTCGTAGACACCCTCGATTCTCAACCAGACCCTATCCCAATGAGATGGTTAAACGCCCTGGTCGGCC
Source organism: Tulasnella sp. 419 (assembly GCA_019633455.1). Classification (NCBI taxonomy): domain Eukaryota; kingdom Fungi; phylum Basidiomycota; class Agaricomycetes; order Cantharellales; family Tulasnellaceae; genus Tulasnella; species Tulasnella sp. 419. Next base: position 14,654 of record WSUA01000078.1, read on the forward strand.
GTTTATTCTTCTCAATGTACAGAACAAAATTCCTCGAAAGTCTCCTTATCGCCCGTCTCATGAAGAAGATATCAAAGGTTCCTCGTCCCGCATTCTTGAAGGAGATTGTGGTGAGAGAGGTCAACGTGGGCACCACCGTTCCGTTTTTCAGCAAACCCATGCTCAAGGAGTTGACAGCTCAAGGGGATGCAGCTGTCGAATTGGGCTTATCTTACTATTCAGATAACCCTCGGGACCGTATCAACACCCAAACCACGAGTCAATCTTCAACCACCATGGACTCTACTTCATCCGCGGATTCCACTATTCCTAATCAGAACATCCTCACTTCGACCGGAGGTGTCCGAATTATCGTCGAGGCTACCGTCTCCATCGATATCAAATCCTCCCTTCCTCTCAACTTGGGCGCCAGGTTCGACGTCAAGCCTATCATCGTCAAGGTGGTCCTCGCCGTCGTTCTTCGATCCCTCGAAGGCAATCTCGTAGTTAGGTTAAAGCGCCCACCGTCTAATAGGATATGGTATGGTTTCACAAGTATGCCAAAAATGGAACTTGAGCTCCTTCCTATCGTGAGCGATCGAAAGATAAAGTGGGGTCTCATCTTGAAGCCATTGGAAAATCTATTGAAGGAAGTGGTAAGTACCAAAAGGTTAATTCAATTGACCCCCAATTAATGTGTGATTCTCCAATAGATCCAAGAATCTGTCGTCCTACCTTATATGGATGATATTCCATTCTTCGATACCGAGGACCATCAACACCGAGGTGGCATTTTCGCCGATTCTGTTCGCACCTCTTACGACTTTTCCGCTTCTCGTGTTCCAACCACAGCCAATATCAACACCGGTACCGATGGAAATACGGAGATCCAAGTTCCCGGTCAACCACCTGTGGTGCTAGGTCCAAAGGACAAGGAGGATTCTAATCAACCAGAAGAAAAGAAGGGAGAGAACGAGGAGTCAACTGATGGACAATCCGCGGCATCTGCAAGGGACGATCCTTCACTAAAACGAACAAAGTCAGCCGAGCAACTCAATGATGGAGCATCTGTGTCCACTGTATCCCCTGCACTCGATTCCACCGACACTCGCGCCGATCCTCTTCAGGAGCGCACCACGACCCTCGAATCCACAACATCTCTTCCAGTTCCCATTCCAGGTGATGCCAAAGTTCCTGCCGTTCTTGTCAATTCCCCACCTCGCAAAACTGGTTGGTTGGCCAGGTTTGGCAATCCCAGCAATACCTCGGTCGCCTCCAGTTTGAAAGATGGTTCAGCTTCGATCGTGAATTGGGAGGATAAGGGTGTGAAGGGTGATAGAGAGAGGACGCTTTCAAGTGGAAGTAAAAGTGTCAAGGAGGAGAGAGCCCCTAGTCCGGCTCGTAGCACTCATTCGGAGCGGAACTCAAAGGCTGAAAGCCCAGTTGTTGAACAACCATCGAAGGACGACGACTCCAAATCCCAAGCGCCTATTTCTACCCCGATTGAGCCGCAGCCAAGTGAGCCATCCACCGATGCAAAGCCTATAGTGCCCGATATACCCGAAGCAGGAGCAGAGGCAGCAAACGAGATCTTCACGCCCGTTCCGCCAATCTCCACTGATCTCTCTGAACGCTCAGCAACCCCATCGAGCGTTCAAAAGTCACCAGTGTCTGATGTACCATCGGTACCCATGTCCAATACCAGTATTGCACTCGTCAAGGAGAGACCTCACTCGCCAACATCATCGGCTCGATCTCCTTCTCCTCCTCCCACCGCAGTGCAAGCAGGACAAGCTCTTCTCGCAGCCTGGAAGAACCGAGACAGGCAAGGCGCTCAAGTCGTTTTGGAGAGCACTATGAGGAAATGGGGCTTTGGGCCAGGTGCAAAAAAGTCCTCCACTTCAAGTACTCCCGAAAGCTCAAACCAAAGGGACAATTCGGCGGAGAGAAAGGGCGGAGTCAATGAGGATGATCCTGCAGCCAGAACAAAGTCGTTCGCAGAGATGAGAGCAAATGTCGCTGAACGAAGAAAGACCTCCAGGCCAAGTTCACCAGCTAATGGAAGTCCCTCGGGTGATGAAGGATCTCCTTCCTCAACGCAACGTCCAAACTCTTCTAGTGGTGAAAATGCGACAGACTCCCTTGGTCCATTCAGCTTCTTCAAGTCAAAACCAGCACCAGAAGCATCAAATGATCGCGGCGAATCTCCTGCACCAAAGGAACCCACGACCGGGCGACCTCGATCAGATACCGCTCATTCCAGGTCAATGTCGGTTACTCCGACCTTACTTGTAAGCTCACCGCCAATGTCCAATGGTCATCCCTCACATTCCCGGGGAATGTCAATGGGAGGATCAAATCAGGGTGAACTCGGTGCTCCTCATCCGATATTCTCTCGACAACCTGGGCAGGGCGCTACAATGAAGATCCCTGGGATTCACGCCAGTCACCGAAATGATGTCATGTCATTGGGATCCTCCCCTCCAAGACCGTCAGCACCACTTTCTTCTCCACCCACACCCAGTCGATCTCCAGAAGTCGGTCCAGTTATGGGGAACGAAAAGGTTCAAGTTGCTCTCCAAAGTGTCATCCGGTTGTTCAACAAGAGCGGAAACGCAACCGGCTCTGACGGAGGTTCCGGGAGTGGCCAGCGGGCCGCAACTCCCACACTTCGACCGGATCAGGACCATGCCAATAATGATCGTCCAACAACCTCCTCTGAATCCAACCAGCAGCCCCGAGAATCGACCTTGTCCTCTGCAGATGCATCCAACTCGGATGATAAACAGGGTGATCGAATAACCCCCGCAAACGAATCTTCGTCTTCCGATCCTCCTTCAAAGCCGATAGACGGCGCATCATTTACCCCTTCGTTGATATCATCTGAGGTATCTCCTGATGCCATCAAACTAGTTTCAGAACATTCGTTAATTGATGAGACACGTGACGGAACAAGTTGATGGCCTGAACTCTACATCATCTTTCCGCATCATTCTTACATCTTTGCATTCTTGCGTCATTTACCATTCTAGTAGCATCCTAATTTAACGGTTTGCATCATGAACGTTTGTATAGTCACTCATAAATCTTTTTGGATAAAAAAAATATGCTCTATATTCCTCCAAAACCCGAGAGAATGGCCCAATGATGACTACATGCCAATATATATGTCGTGAAGTCTAAAATGCTGTCTATCATTGAAGTCCCTAGTCCTGATTCAAGTCATATCAAGCACCTGTCAGTTCACAGAACCTGACATCCTTGATAAATGCCAATTAAAATGGTAATGGTAGAATCCCAGAATGACAAAAGATTAAGAGGTATCTCGCAACCTCGGAGTATAAGGTGAAATCTGAATCATAAAGTCAGAAAGTGAAAGCTAGAATTGAATAAAGCAACTTACGGGGTATAGATCGTCTAAGGATAGACATCTCTGACAGACATGTATGGCCTCTCAACATCCCATTCCGTAGCATGCCTCGTGATTTCGTTTCTTTCACCCTCAAAGATGCACATCTGAATGTGCAAGTCGGTCTCCTTTCTATAGGTCATCCGCTTCAACCACATCTCCGCAAGCGCGGTATAGATGTCGCTATCATCGTAAACCCGATGCGCATTATCCTTCTCGAACGCAATGACCTTGAATTTTTGCACATCCGGGATAACCCAGTTCTTGCTATCGTCCGTGGCTGTCAAAGCTTCGATGAAAGAAGGAATGGGAGACGAATCTTCAAAGGAGATTGTCTCCAAGTTCCGCACTTTATTCAGCACTCGGAGGAGATTGTCTTGGCACATCTCTGTGGCGTGCAAGCGCAGCTCTCTGAGGCGAGGTAGTGGGAAAATGGAATGGAATACGACGTTGACGGAGTCCTTGATGTGGGTGAAGAGGAGTCGACGGAGGTTTGGCATCTCAACGAATGAGAGGATGGAGACAATGTCTTCCTCGCTCACACCATTGAGTTCCAGGACTTCGAGGTCAGGAAGGACTATTGTTGGTTGCTCGAAATCGAATTGGAGAGGAGAAGTTGGATCAGCTCGAATAGTGAGTTTACGGAGACATTGCCAGTCTCCAAGGAGGGAAGGAGAGTTGAAAGTAGAGCAGTGGACGTAGAGATCAGTCACGGTGCTGAACAAGGAGCTCTTCCATTCCAACGACATGGTTTTGATCGATAAGCGTTGAAGCCTCGGTGTTATCCCGCCAAACAAGTTGATAGGTTTGGACGAGTAGCCCGTCAAGATAACAGACTCGAGCCTGGGTGCCTCATCGATAAGGGCTGACGTGAGGATATCAGCTGGTTCCTGCTCCCATACTTCCAAAGAAAGACTTCTCCATCTCTTGAGATGAGGGTAGAGATGTTGAAGCATTGTCCCCGCATGTTCCCCCTCCGTTATATTCGAGGTGATAATGTCGAGAGGAACGGCTTTACTGCGCTCGAGTCGAGCGATGATTTCGGAGTAATTACTCTTGCCACCTTTATAGTCGATAAAATTCCACAATTTCGGTGTTTTATGTATGGCCACTTCGCGGAAGCGGCTGCAGACATGGGAGACAGCGATCCCAAAGTCCAGTTTGTCAGTTTCAGCACCTGCCTCGAAAATAAGGGACAGGCTATCGGTTGTGTTAAAGGGTAACGGTCAATCAAGAGAACATTTCAGCTACAAACATTCAACTACTTACATCTCCGTTGGGGGACGAAGGATCGGTGGGAGGATATCGTCCTCAACAACAGCTTCAACTGACACTTTTACGTTGACATCTGGTTTTACAGAATCGATAGCATCCTTCAAATGAGAGGATTGATGTAGGGGATCTAGAGCAGAGGACATGAAGAAAAAAAGAAAAAAGACCAAATAGCAGAAAGAGAAAGGAAGGAGAGGATTGTCAAGAGAGCCGTTACGAGAGGGCTTTTTGAAGAACTAGCTGGCAGTGGCATGGGAACATGAAACGTACAAGCACCCTTGAATTGGTGAGAAAGCCAACCTTCCTAAATTGAGTGAACGACTTTTTTAAAAAGTAGCCCTGGCCCTGAAAGGAAGGCCTTATCTTCTCTATCGGACATTGTCGGTCACCGGTTAACCCCGCACGGTTTCTCTGTTTCAGATGCCTTCCAATAGATCATCACTACATATGGTCGATCGCCACCAGTTAAGTAGCAAAGGATTGTGGTTGATACCATACTCCATGCCCGCCATTCTCACAGTAGCTGAGAGTTGGGGCGCGGCAAAACTCACACCTTACCTGAAACGGGCACACAGCATGAGTGTTTCTTGACGTTTACTGTACGCGACCTATAGCGTAATCCCCATCAGGTTTCATATCACCCGTGTATAGATCCCTTAAGGTCTTGGGGAATCTCCGATTTAGCAAACGCCATTCCAAAATGGCCTGATCAACTTATTCCTTACTTGACCGACAAAAAGTAGGTAGAACTTTAACATGACCAAGACTACCTGAGCTAACTCACGCAGTGAGACATTGTGTTCGCTTCGAGAATCCCGCGGCGGTCCAAGCAAGTGCGAGTGCTTTTTTCTTGAACGCTACATTGCTGCGACATACACCTATGTAAATTACGTGGTTAAGCACCTCCCCATTTTCGAAACACGTGGACCTTAATTCAATCGAAGTCCAGGGAAAATTGACCTTATCTTGAGAGAAGCTGCAATGTGAGAGATGATTTTAACCGTGATTCCCCCAACCTCAGTATGATTATTAAAGGGGGTCCTAACAGGGTAATTGAAACATCTGGGTATATGTTTTCTCAGTTCTAGAGCAGTTCTATACGCGCTCAAAACTCGTGGACCATGTTCTTTTGCAGGTCTAAGACATCGTACATTGCTCAGAATGTGCTTCGGCTCGGGACCCTGTTGCATATGACATGCCAAGTTTAATAACCCTGCAATGCTTGTGCGTACTCTATTACAACTTTGTTACGTTTATTCAATAACGGGCAAAATTATAATTGGTCATTGACATACTGCATTACAATGGCGCGAAGAAATTACGAAACTTGCTTCAATTCGCCGTCCTCCCCGATCTGGAAGTCATACACCCCAGGGACTAAATCACCAAAATCATCCTCTTCCTCTCTGCCTTCCGTATTTACACCTTTCGTTCGGAGCTCAAATCCATTTTTCGGAAGATGAGGGAAAATATCGCCCCAAGAGGCCTTTCGCGCATCGTAGAACGGCTGTTTACCTTGGGACTTTGGAATTGTAAGTCTAGATATGTTTCCTGTTCCCCAAAGTGGAGTTTCAGTTCCATGATCCCAAACCAAAAAGGAAATGCAACATTACCATCTTGTGTACACGAGTCCAATATGATATGTCCACTTCTTTTCAATGGAGGATAGATGACTCTGGGCCAAGTATACGACTCTTTTCTCATCCCTTCAATGTCTTCGTTCCGGATGGGACCCATTTCGGGGGTGGCTAGTGGCTGATCAGGGTGTTCAAAGTGATAAACTCCCGAAGACTGGGATCCAATGTTTGGACTGTCTTTCAGAAGCTGAGTGTGTGCTTCTTCTGTGCCAACTGCCCCAATCCGCATTCTTTCCGCGACACTTCGTTCATCCGGAGAGTCCTTCGTAAAGTAACTGGTGTCCACAGTTGGTCGAGATCCGCGTCGGATGACTACGTATGAATAGAGAACATCTTCGTAGGATTTATTTGCATGTTTCGTAAGGCGTACGAAGTCTGGTCGTTGGACCCGTTGACTGAAATGGCAAAAGCTTGTCGGTCCCATTTTGCTCAGCTTGGCCAACCTTGTTGGTTTCTTCCCATCCTGGAACATCATCAAGGAATGCAATGGGCAAGCTGAATCATGTGGGCACTTCAACGATGATGAGCACGAGCTGTCAGGCGAGGGACAAAAGGGACTCACAGGAGCTACAACGTGAGCCCCCGATAGCTCATTTGGTTGTTGTTCGGCATTCTGGGAGCCATCGAGTTCTTTTTGACCTTTGCGGAGGAGATATTGCCTTGCATCCCCAACTAACTTGAACCCATCTTTCGTTCCGTGATCAATGACGACCTATTTGAAAAATGGTTGGGACTGCACTGTGCATAGTTGGTCTATCTACCCACAATATACTCGGCTCCGGTGTCCCATAGCTGTCTCAGTATCTGCTTGCGCTCCACCTCTGTCTTGAGTTCTGAGAGCGTGAATGCGCAGAGCGCAAGGACCTTTGACGGAGAAGATTTCCCTTGAACTCTCTGTCGAGCGGTCAGAAAAATGACGGTTAATGAACATGAAGGAGTACGTGCCTTCTCGAAAGACTGCTCAAACTTCAACTCTGTTGAGGTATGATCTGCAAAAATGTCAGTATTAATCTTACTCAGCATATTTGAGTGTTTCTTACCCGATGAGAGCGTTTTCGCAATCGCAGTAAACCCGGTACGATGTTCAAGCCCCTGGTACCGCTTGAGATCCCCAAATATTGACCGTGAAGCCCTGTTGCATCATCTCAGATGAAGCTAACCCAACCGATAACGCAGTGCAAACTCACCAAAATCCATTTCCGGTCTTGGAGCCAAAATCCATTACCTCTTCGATCATCCAGTCTGGCTCCAACTTCATTTTTGCCGCGTTGAGGACGGCTCGTATAGCGGCGAATTGGGCTGGCATGACGGTCGACATGAAAGCCATTCCATCTCGCTTACCCATTATTCGCTCTTGCTTTTTAGAGCTGTGGGTGGGCATGACATTCTTCCAATATAGCTTGTCGTCAGAAGAAGCTCGAGGATGGAGGAAAAGTCTTTTGGCGTCTGAGCGTAACTGGTGCTTGTCAGAATCTATTTTTATTAAAGTGTCAAAGGAGTTCAGCCTAGTAAGCTTAGCAGTTACTCACTATTTACTAAGTCCCTTATTGAATCTTCGAGTTCCACCGGGAGATGCAGTTGACGAGGTCTCCCGCTCCCAAAAGCCGCCGCAGGTGATTTCCTCTCATCCCGAAGGGAGTCCAGTTCCTCGCTGGGTGTAGTAGCCTCAGTTTCAGAGTATACTTGAAGCTGGGGTGCATGTGCACCCTCATGGAAATTACGATGGTCCGACTTGCCCAATGATCCGTCTATGTCATGTAACAATTGGCGTAAAGAAGCGTCGAGTTCGAGTGGTTCACGGGGTGTTCTCCCAGCTTTGCCAGAATATTGGGTTGATAAGGAGCGAGCAGATACATATGATGATAGCGGGAAGTTTTTGATGGAGAGGTGAACAAGACGCATCAGGCAAGTGGAAGAACGGATATGGTCTCAGTTTTTGAAGATTGGTCGATTATCTCACGAACAGGAAACTTCTACTTTAGGCAATCCCCGCCCAAGAAATACCGATGTGATCACATGCATCTATCATCCCACTTAATATTATCACAAAAAAGCAACACTATTAACCGATATACCGCGGACATGACTGCGGAAGGACTAGAGCGAAGGGAGATCCCCTGAGGTCTCTCAAGTGGTACGCCCATCGATAGGCTAATCCACCCGCATAGATAATTCCTTAGTGGTTGGTCGCAACAGCACTGGGAGGATCCTCCGACGGTTGTTGATCATTGGCAACCAAGGCGCTGTAAGCGGCCTTATTCTTAGCATGCTGCTTTCTCTTTGCTTCCTCTGTGTAGACGACATTATGGGCTACATGAAGGGAGTCAGCCCGGGTAATGAAGCATTTGAGCCAGAAGTCACAAACTATGGTCGGTCAAAATGGCTCTCCACGTCAAATTGTTCTCTGGACCAGACTTTCCTGTAACGCACTGCCATTCGATTGATTGTCTCTGCGCATAATTATGCCATTCCCGATACCAAATAGCTTGTAGGCATGAAATGATTCACATAAGACTTGGGCAAGATCAGGATTGCGACTTACGGGCACGGGTTCTAGGACGTCTATGGGTTACCGCGGAGGATGCTTCAGGAATAAGGTGAGTATAAAGCGCATCAACTAAGGCGAAGTGGCCTTACCCATTGCACGACTTAACCCGATGTTCTTGTGGAGCCATCCGCTTGTCCGTCTTGCTTTATAGCCAGTCTCTTAGAGCGCCAATTTTCTCCCTCAAAAAACTGATTATACTTAGAATTTACTCTCGTTTTGAGACGGTCGCTCGGTTTGATACTCAGAATTTAGAAGCGCATCCCAGAACTCGGTGATTACACATTCCAAAGGCAATCATCACAATTGCCCGCATGGGTAATGAGAATATGAAACTCGGCATGTCTTGTTCCCCGACGATGGCGGGCTTTGATTAGGGTCATCTATAAGCTTATCAAGTGATGATTGTGAATGGAGATAAGAGAGACATCGAAGGAATTCCTGTGGGCAGCGGGTAGAGAGCCCCAAATTGAGCACCTGGATAGCCTTGTAACCATTCAGCTTGCAAGAGTATAGCGATTCATTCATACGATACGTGTCAAGCGCACTGACACAATCCACACAACTCTAGTTGGATTATCGCCACACCCGCATCACGCCCACTGCGTTATTGACAATACGGTCCAATTAGCTCTAATCGTCATGTGTTTTGGAGCGCAAAGGCTGGCCCAAAGAATCTTCTAAAGATCGAAAAGGGGAATGCAATATGCCGGCTGTACGTTAGTTGAGTAACCTTTAATTAAGATCTCATCCAGCAAGCCCAGAAATAGCGTAATGAAAGGATAGCTGAAGCATCCACTTTTAGGCAATACTTGTTGCTCCACGAGTCGAGTTTCCAAAGCAGTGATAGCGCAGCTGCCATCGCCGCACTTCCGCGTTGCCGCCCAGAATCAAATAATACTGCAACCAGCTTTGTCATTTGATGGACGCCCATGCCGATCGAATCGCGGGGAGCATAGGAGGAAACTCATTGATTCCAGTAAATATTGGTGGTTGATGATGTGGGGCTTGGTAGCCATGAAAGACGTAATCAAGACATAAGTTGCGAGGAAAGAGAAAATATAGCGATGGTCGCGCTTAACACAAGCCCCTGGAGCTGACGCTCCAGCGAGATCGTCCAAGGTGACAGAAAGCTGAAAAAAATATCGAAGTTATGGAAAACCTAAAGTACAACAACATCCCCCGTACAAGCAGCGCAGCAAAAGACATGGGTCTCATCACCAAACTGCGGCCGTCGGACCTCCAGAGCTTCAATCCCATCCACCTCACCCAATTTCGAGGACTTCGTTTTAGAAGCTCCGGCGCCGCCATACTTGGCCTCGCTTTCAATTCTAGCCCTGAGCATGCTCAAGCTGATATTTCTCTTATGCTGAGCGTCGGGCGAGAGACCGGCGTCTATTCCCAGACCCCTCTTCTTCGCCGCCAGGGAGAGTATTGTAGGAGATAGGCCAACATGGGAAGTCGGTATCGCCCTCCGTCCATATTCGCCGGAGTAGCTACCTTCAGACGACAGAACGGTGTTGGAGGAGTGTGAAGCCGACTGATTGTTACGTTCGGGTTTGGTCTTCAGCTGGGAAAGTTCTGTCTCCAAGGTCGTGACCCTTCTTTGAAGCGTGTGCGTCTTCGCTTGCTCCTGGAAGACTGCCGTCTCCAGTTGGCGGATTTGAGAGCGAGCGGTGGATATCTCCAGTTCGTGTTGTTGCCGAAGTGAGTCCATCAGCTCGTCACTCAGCGATAGAGACCCATTCCTAATCTGACCATTAGACTTGGACGATGAAGCGGATGCGAGCTTGGCAAGGGCCTCATCTAGCTGACTGGTGACTCGCAGGTGCTCATCATCCTTTGCAACCAGTTCCGCCCGCAGAGATTCTACCTCTTCCCTCATCCTGGTCAGAACTCCATCGATGTCATCTACGTTGGCCTCCCTGTCCGCTAGTAACGCTCCCATGGACTCCAATTCCTTCAAGCGTTGTTCCTTTTCGGCATGAGCTCTGTCCATATTCGATTCTAGTTGATCGATAGTAGCTCTTGCCATGCCCCTCTCCGCCTTCAGATCCTGAATTTCCACCTCTAGATCCTTCTTCTGCTGCTCTAGTGAATGAATTAGATCCAGTTGCTCCTTGTTCACTCTGTCGGCCTCGTTCCTTTGCTTCCCATTAACCTTGTCTACCCCAGCCAATTCTGCCACTAGTTCATCTACCCTCGCATATGCCTGATCAATCAAACCCTCCAATTCCCGTATCTTATCATCCCTAGACTTTACGCCTCGTTCCAGGTTCTCGATTTTATCGCTTAAGTTAACTTTATCATCATTCAACTCAACAGTCTTGTTTCGAATTTCGTTAAGACTCTCCACCAGCTCCACATTTTCCTTTTGCAAAGTCTTGAGCGCTTCCTCTCCTCGTTCCGCGCGACGATTAGACGCAGTGACAGCTGACTGTGCCATCTGGAGGGCACGTGAGGCCTCGTCGAACTCGCCACGCAACTTTTTCAGTTGCGCCTGTAAAGAGGCAACTTCCTGGGAGGATTTCGCATGCTGAGACTGAAGTGAGGCATGTTCGGCTTCCAGCGTGGAATGTTTCGTGGCAAGAGAAGATAACGATTGCTTGACGTCACTATGGTCCTGGTTAAGCGCTTCGTATTTCTGGGACCAAGCAGTTTCAGACTCTTTCTGAGAGCTGATCCGTGCCTCGAGACCATCACGCTCAGCCTTTGTTTTCCCGAGCGTCTATTTCATCAAAGATAATAAGCACCGGTTCAGTCGCGGAAAGGAAATATTATTTACCTGTTTTGTTTTGGAGAGTTGTAGCTCTAAGGAATCGGCTCTGTCCTGAACTGTCCTAAGCGATTTCTCCATTTGCTCCAATCGGTCATCATTTTCTATTTGTTCCTCCAACTCCTTTATTCTAGCGCGAGATTGGGCGAGTTGCTGTCGAGTATCAGACAATGTTCGTCTCGAAAGTTCCAGTTCTCGTTCCTATATGACCCGTTACAGAGAAAAGGCAGAGAAAAGGGGAATAGCAATTAAGTTTGTTTCATAAGTGATGTATCACATGGTGCTCACCGAGTCTTGGAGACGATCCGAGAGCTCCTTTTCCTTGATAGATGAGGACATTGCCCTGGAAGATGCATCATGAAGGTCGGCTTCTAGCTCAGCCACCTTGGAGGTCAAACTTTCAACCAGCATCCGCCCTTCTTCGAGTAGCCGGTCACTATTCTGAGAGCCTGTGATACAAGTGTGGCTCAATTAGGGACCCTAAAAAGGGAAGCCGTCGGAAACTCACGCTGTTCAATTCCTTCTAGACGCTCTAGCTCAGCGGTCAGATTATTCTTATCAGCGACCAGGAGTGATATGGTTTGTTGGTGGTTCTGTGTAGTCGCCTGAAGCGGTGCCACGGCGGAAGACACAGCAGCGTCCCTTTCTTCCTTCCACTTCTGCTCATCTTCTTGTCTTCTCCTCGTAAACTCCATATTCTGATCGTGAATCTCTCTTTCTCTCTGGCTCGAGAATTCGTTGCGGAGGCGTTGCTCTAGTTCTTTCAAGTCTCCCTGATGTGTTCTCTGCAGAGATTCTATCTCTTGTCGATGGCGCTGGGCGTTTTCCTGTGCTTGAGATTTGAATTCTTGACGGAGATTCTGCGCTGATGTTGCCATCTGACGCTCCAATGCCACCCGTTTGGCCTCCTCTTCCTCGCCGATCCGCTTTCTAAGCTCAAACTCCAACTGCCTCCGATCTTCTTCTCTTCGTCGTTCATAGGTGGCTTCTGTGAAACTTGCTCTCTCCTTATTCGTCGGTGAGGACATACGTGGAGGTGGAGAGAATGTTCTATTCTTGTTTTGAGGGGAGGTGAGTTGTCGAGTTGGAGAGGGTGGAGCAACAATGCCATTACGGGGAGTAGCAGGGCGGGATACAGAGGACTTTAAGGGAGGTGATTTGGGAGTTATAGATTCTGGCACAGAAGGTTCTTCAGCATTTGATTGTTTCGGTGGTGGGGAAGTTGTTCCATTAACGCCATTCACATGGTCTTGTGCTACAGTCGACGAGGACAACTTGCTCAACACTGGAGCAGTCCTTGAAGGTACACGAAGTCGTCAACATTCACAACTGCACCATCCTTAGCGTGCAAATCGACTCACTTTTCCTTTTCGGATAACCACGCAAGTTCACTCTTATCATCTCCCGTACCTCCAGCATCCGAAGCAGGAGGTGAGAACAAGGCGGAAGCAGATCCAATACTCGGTGTTACATCGCCTCCCAGTCTTCCAGCTGTCAACGGAGATAGATTTGAAGGAGTTGAAGGAGTTCCAGTAGCACCAGCTTTCTTTTTCTTCTGATGAGACTTTAGCTGGAAATGGTAGAATTCAAGGGGTTTCGCATGAGAAGAGAGGTTTGGAACGAAAATACCAAGGGGAGATACGAACCAGAGCTTTTGCACGAGCTGCTTTAGCGGCTCTGTCTTCATCAGCCATAGTCCTTTAAGAAAAACGAGTGTGTGTCCTCTAGGTTTTGCGAAATGGTATTTGTGAGGATGTTCAACACTTGTCCAGTGGGTTGGCAATTGATAATTGGACTACGGCACCCGAAATGTCTCCAACAGGTACCAACATGACACGCACATATGAGAAAATTCGACGCGGGCCGGACGCAGGGGCTGATGTCGCCATGCAAGCCTCCAACAAAAGAAAACTAATTTTTCAAAGCGGCCAAAAAGCCCTAATATATATGTGAAGACAGTGTTGCTTGATGCATGACAGAGTTCGAGGCCAGATGGGTCGTGAGACGTAAAACCGAGGCAGTAAATAATTCAAAGAAAACAAAGGTACACAGACGTACGAGAAAGCCACAAAGGATTGGGAGGGCGCAGCGGGGCAGTTGTGCGAGAGAATAATAGAAAAGAGCACAAACTTACTACAACGAGTAAAAAAATAGAAGAGGCAAGGAATGAGGAACAATATATAACAGGAAATGTATGCTTGTCTACAATGGGAACCGCGTTGCCATCACATCTTTTAAGAGTCAAGATTATTGACCCTTAAGCCCAAATCTATCGGATAGGTCGTTAGTAGAGTCCAAAATCAATAGTTTACTCTTACCCTGAGAGAGCTATCCCAGGAACCAGTGCACAACGCCATGCCGTCTGCACTAACACCCAAGCAACTGACTCTGTTTTCATGACCTGTCAGCACGCCCACACGCTCTCCTTTCAGAGTATCCCAAACATTGCAAGTCCTAAAAGAATTGGTGAGTTAAACACCGACGTTGATAAAATACCCAAACTCACCAATCATCATAGCCGCCAATCAACAGGCGACCCGAGATGGAGAATCCAACCGAAGTAATACCACATAGAATGCTGTCATTCATGTAGCTGTTGAGCTCTCTGTCGGCTCGCAAGTCAAAGAGCCTACAAGAGGCGTCGTCGGATCCAGTGGCGAATGCATCGCCATTAGGGAAGAACCTGATTGCATCGACCAATCGGGACGAAGGAGCGGAGATGTTGAGTCAGCAAGATGCCAAGATTAGATAAAAGAGAGGATTAGACTGACTGCACAGCGTTGATGTCGGATTCATGTCCAACAAAAGTCTGGGTGGCTTTCCCTGATCGGATATCCCATAGTTTTGCGGTGGCGTCGCATGCGCCCGAAACAAATACGTTTGGATTCGTTGGTCCAAGCGAAAGACTTTTTGATAGCCGGTCAACGTCAGCAAAAGTGGTGCAGCCACATTTATGTGACAACATACCTCATCACATCTCCCGTATGATCACTAAACTCTGTTATCCGTACGCCAGCCTCCAAATCCCACAGCATACAAGTCATATCTCCAGAGCTGGTCACGATTTGACGATCGCTCAGGAACCTGCAGCAGCTGAGGTATCCTGAATGAGCGGACAGCTCTCGTGCACCTTTGATGGTAGCACCAGCGGAACCTCCTTCCTTCTGCCTGAGGTTATACACCGAACAGATGTTGTCAAGGCCGCCACAAGCAACCAGGTTGCCTGATGGTGCATAAGCACATGTCATGACCCAACTGGACCGTAATGGAATTGCGTGGACTTTGTTGGTAGTATACGCATCCCAGACGATGAGTTTGCCATCTTGTGATGCAGAGACGAGGTGGCGAGCATCAGGGCCCGTGGTTGGACAAAAGTGCATTGCGTAAATCTTTGCAAGATGGCCTCTGAGGTGACGACGAGCCTTCATCGTGATGCGCGGCAGAGATTCGACATCCTACAAACAGCGAAAAAGAGATGAGATCAAGATTTAGGCTAAACAGACGCAACGTGACGGACCGCTGCTTCTTGCTTCACTGTTTTGCAATGTTTTGATGAGCGCCCCTGTACAAAAGGAATTGGGAAGAGGACATACGTGTAGAATCTGCAGTCTGTTCTCGCTGTTGTCTGATCTTTTCCTTGAGTTGATCTGCCTCCCTTCTGGCGGCAGCGATTCTTTCTGCAAAATCCTGTTGAGACGAAGAAGCCATGGCGTTGGAGAGAAGTTGCTAAAATAGATTTGTGTAGGAATGCGTCAGCAAAAAGGTGTTTTTCGGGTGCTAGCAGAGCCCAAATGTCACACCCTCGATGCCGCAAGTGGATGGGTTTGAAGCGTTTTGATGGGTGGAGATCGAACGAACCTGACCGCCCTCTTGGTCCTCCGGTTCGGACTTGAATTTTCAAAAGGAGCTAAAAACCCAACTTTTCCCACAACTTCCCTATTGAAGACGCTTACACATTCACTACAGCTTGCTTCGATACTCGCCTGCTGTTTCTTGTATAAATTCTACCAATTCGGTCCATTCTTATCTTTATTTTCTCTCTTTCGCCACTCCATTCTCATCCGGCTTCAGAGGTCAACCATCACTGTCGATAGAGCCACCGTAGTATGATGTTGCGATGCGACTGACGCATGGAAGCCGGCAACACCTTTAATTTACTAGTTCTATCCTCCGCCTGGACAATTGAACATTCCACTGAATCTACGGTTCATTGCTCCGCCCAAAGTTTGCCAACTCCGTTTTTCCGCGGAAGGGAATCTAGTTACTATTTCGGAGGACCTTGGACCATTTCTCCATTCTGTTTTTCCAAAGACAGAACCTTTCGTGAACAATGTCGCCGGTCTATGCACGGTCTGCTGACGATATCACGAGCGGTCGCTCTCTCGAGGCATCAATGATCACGTTATGTTCAATACCTATCGAACGGTGTCTCACCAGCCACAAGACATTTGCGCTCAAACTGAGAGGTCAACTCATAATATCATGTGATTCATCTTGAGGTCACTCGGTAAACAGAATACCTCGCCTTGCATATACGTTCCATCCAAGTTTTCTAGACGACACTTCAATTTTCTGTTCGGGCTCACAGCAAGTTCCGGATTACCCGTGACCGGTTGTTCACTTTCTCAGCCGCATGTGCTTTCTACGCCGTTCAATTGAAGGCTTACGACTTGTTGCTCTGTTTTGACCGTGTCTTTCTTATTTCGAAAGGAGATCCTCGGTAATCGTCTCCAGAGGAAATGCTAGAGCCGAAGTGGGGAAGTGGTGTTAATCATGATTGAATACACGCTACAAGTGCGCGCGTAAACTATGATGATCAATCGTAAAATAATATATCCATCACAGCAGATTTCCCCGCGGAAATAATGTATACGGACCGACATTATCAGTCGATCAGGATCAATCAAGCATTCCAACGACAGCGCCTATCATTAACCTCGGCAAATAATTAATTTATCCTGGTTTTGACGCTACTAAATCAATAAATCACTAATCCGACTCTCATGACGATGGTTTTCGGCATGTTTTCGCGGAAGATCCTGGTAAGTGTGAAAGCCTAGCCTGAGCCAGATCGCAGTATCCTTGACATCGAGGCATTCCTACAGCTTTCTGCAACAAACTCGTTGTCAAGGATCTAATGTATCATCTATATGGATCAACTTATACTTATCTGAGACAAATGAATTTTCTCAACTTACAGATTTAACTAGCACGAATCTCAAAGTTTCTTCGCATTCATTACCCCGCGGACATGTCTAGTAAGTCAGCGCTTCAGTCCAAAGTCAAAGAAAGGATAGTTCACACCTCTTTCTATCTATTCGTCTTTCAGCCAAGCATTACATGCATTTTCACAACTATGCGCAGTCAAAACGGATGGAGTATTCGATGGATACGGAGTCGCTCACTATTCATGGTGAAATGATATGGAGGGCAACTATAACCGGTATGCTTTCCAAATTCTCCCTTTCTCCCAGTTGGTTTTCGACACTCAATCTCACGCAAAGTGGGCGCTTCCGACTTCCACGGAGAAGGGAGAACCAAGCAAGCAGCAAAGGATGCTGCAGGCAAAGCTGCCCTCTTGGCACATCGGGTTGATCCCGATGCGAGCCAGAGCGCTAGTCGAAGCCAAGACGATACAGGTAAACCACTTCAATCACCCTCAGCGAGTCTTTCATATTCACACCGCCCGAAGAGCCGTTGAGAAAACGCTGGTACATGCACGCTCATAATCACGTAAGAAACTCAGGAAGGACAATTGAAACAATAACGGAATCAAGCGGTCCTTCTCATGCCGAGGTATGGGAAGTCAAACTTCGTGGTGAGCCTGATTGCTGCGTTTTTGATAGCCGCTATGAAAACAGTGCACTCTGACGTTTGTTACATGTCTTGTTTTTAGTCGGAGATGATGTACATTATGGTCGTGGCAGAAGACGTCAGGAAGCCAAAGATGAGGCTGGCAAGGCGCTTTTAGTAGCTGAAGGTGTTGATCTGGATGCTCTTTCATACTGATGTATCACTAGCAGCTGGGCTTGTAGCATTTGTATACATAATTGATCAGGTCTTGACATTTCTGACCGTAAGATAGTGCATTCAGAGTTCAAAAATGCCCTGCGAAGCTGGAATGTCTCATAGAAAATGGTTGACACTGATCCAAAGGTTGGCGGAGAAGTTCTACATAGGTTAAATTTAGGACGATGCTATTCCTGTCAAAGATCCCACTATCCCCCTGCGCTATGACTTCGTCATCCCCGTTATGGCTGGGTAAATCGAGCAATAGGAAGGATTTCTTTGGCGATGCTATTAGAAAACTCTCGAAACCCACTGGCACGTGATCGACCATAAGAGGTAAATCTTCTTCTCTTCTCATTCGAATAAACCCCATTTCGATTCTCTGACAATTGCAACGAGCTTCCATTCCGCGACAATTCAAGTTATTCACTTTGATGAGGATCAATATCAAAAGTCTCTTGTAGAGGAAGGGGGCGCTCGGTAAAGAGTCGGCCCATCACCTCTAATGGACATTTTTCTCATTTCTTGTCGATCCTTCGCCCTAACTTGGACCATTTTACTCTTTACTATGATCGTTTTCTATTCCACCTCGTCATCCACTTGTCGTCGCCGAGTCAGCACGGCATGACAGAGAACAATAAGGACATCGCGTATGTACCGATCGTATCTTCCGCCAAGGGTAGTCCGCCGAGAACTTCACCACGTATTCTGATGGATACTCTACTCATCATTTAGTACAGACTCAATGTTACTCTAAATTCTAACAACTGAGAACGTTAACGAATGCGCAGTCGAAGAAGTTCCTGGCTGTATACCTGACTATGACACCCTGCCCCTTCTAGTTCTCGACCATTTGACACTTGATACGGAGCTCTCCGTGTCCAATTCGCAATAAGTTTCGATTGAATCATGCAGCTCACAGCCAGAGCAAGTTCATACCAGTGAATCGTCGCATGCAGTGACCCACCGTGAGGATACATTCCAATTCTACCCAAGTTTCATCATGACATGCAATGTAGTACAGAACACATGCGGTGCGCTAACTGAGCACAGCAGCCATGACACCATCACAATCGAGAACTAGCGGCTTGTACTCCATCATGGTTACCAATAGTATAAATGGTTGTATTTCCCGACTGTGCAGGTCAGTATTGCTTTTCATCTCTTCATTCATCTAGTCCTATAGTCTTGTGATCGTTGTTAATCAATTATGTGTGAGTGTTCCTTGCACCGAGCCTTACTACCTAGTTGCTTTCTCATTGCTACCACATTCAGCATCATCCAACGTAGGAGATACCGCCTATCGAGAGTGGCATAACTTTTGTCAGAGACCCGATAATAGGCTAACATGGACCTGCAATGCAACTTCGTCTGGCCCAAAAGAACATCAAACTTGGAAAGCGGTTCTAATCGGTAATTCACCCACCTCATCGCCGAACCATGACTAAATTAATTGGATAACCTTCTAGTCGAGAATCGAGAGTTCGTTGGCTACTCTAGCAGAATGCAAATTGCAAAAAACATTGCCGCAAGAGAAGCACTTCAAGCTTACGGACAATTGCCCGATAGGCGTTGAGAGGCTTAGGATTGGATTGAAGGATAGTAGGGTAGATTATCTGGGCTTGACCAGGTCCTTCTTTATTCTCCATTCATTGTATTCAATAAGCTACCTTTCTCCTTGTACGTGCAGCTGTTTAGTACTTATACCAAGATTGTTTGGGAGACAATTCACAATTACGGATGAAGCTAAATTACGGATAAGCACTAACTGTGCGAAAGACATGGACTCGAGACTAAAAATCGTATGATTAGAGGTCCAGGCTGTTTTGATAGCAGTTCTTTGACGACTAACAAGAGCGGCGAGAAAGCGGAGTCCAGCGCTTTTGCCATCATGTACTCGGTATACAAGAAATCTGCCCTATTTTATGACCTCCCCAGATGATACATGAAGAAAAATGTCAGACCATTAGAATGCAAGAACGACATTTAATCAGGTTACGCGGGGCGAAAGAAAGAAAATTCTCCGGATATAGCATCTCGCCTACTCCGATTTCAAGCTCCGAAATTTGCTGTCCTTTCTTGACAACAACTCTCGAGTCAGTGGAAAAATCCCCTCCTCGGCACACTCTTTAACTCGAATTACAGAGTGCTAAACGTTTAATCACATTGCAACACGCTCAGTGCTAGAATATCAGCTGGAAAATCCAACCGCATTCTTCCCCAGATTTGCTAGCAACGCTCAAAACTTTCAGAATATCGGAAGCCTTTCCACCTAGAACTCGCTGAACGATGAGTTTTTTGAATGGAGAAATTGAATTCGAAGACGACGATACTCAAAAACAAGCGCAAATATCGATGTATGGAAGATATTCATGTTTAGCGCGTAATAGCCTCTTCCCAAGTAACGACTCTCCTAGGAAACTCCAGAATTGCCGCTCCACCGAGACTATTGTGCCCAAACTGGAAGTTTACTGAGTTGTCTATATTTTCCATACTCTTTGTAACTGTGGTAAGGATCTTATGCAGTAAGTACACTTGAGCAAATTATCGACTTCAAACTCGGCCAGTGTCCTCCAACAGATACAATCGCCCCAGTTTCTTGCTCTAAGAAATGAAACAAGTCACATTCAACTCGGGGCCACTTCTACCGAAGGTCTCAGTTTGTGACTCAGCGCTTGGACGATCATTCGTTGAGTTAAACTCCAATCAAAATCCGAAGGCGTTTCTCATTCAGATGATACATCGAAGCAAACCAGACGCCATTAACATGGAATTATCTCTCTCATTTGCACCACTACGGCAGAGCAAGATAAAATGTCATGTATAATGCAGCCTATTGCATTCAGCTAAACATCCTCTCAATCCTCCTCTGTAACCCACTTTAACCAAACCAATCAAATCCAATGGGCAAGTAGCTCCTTGGGCTCTAATGATATGTGTCATTGATGAGTCCTGGAAATAGCACCACAAGATAACGATCCAAATTTCCGCAGATGGCATAACTTCTGTCAAGCAAGGGGGAATACAAAGGAGTGGAGACAAGAAGTAACATCCACGGGTCTAAGCAGCAACTGCGTGTGGAAAGCCGTCATTCATGGTACGTCCAAACGCTCAATAGTGAGGGTCAGCATTTGAGCCTCAATGACCAATATGGAACATTGTCCAGTTGAGAATCGACAATATGAAGGAACAGGTTCAACCAAGTCACGTGCGAAAGATCAGGCAGCCAAGTTGGCACTGAGAGGGTACGGTCAACCTGTACAAGAAGATTGAGGTTAATATATAATTCGCCGACGCAGCCCATTGCAAACGTCGACCCCCTTGAACGTCTTATCCGTACCTATGTCCGTGTGCCGTAGCTTACGTTGAATAATTCGACTAATATCATTCACCCTTAAGGATTTTCACAAGCGTGTATGATCCTCGGGATCTGAAAACCAGGTATACTTGATCCGTCTGCGATTATTTACAATTCAAGTTGCATTCAGTTTTGGAGCTCTACACCTTGATACCGGCCATGAATATTTGAGTAACGACCTTAATTTACTTGGCCTATGTCATGGTGACTCCGCTTTTCCTATTTCAGATAATCGGTGTTGTCAAATCCACCACCCCAGACCTTGCACTGGGCGCAGTGTGTGCAGTTTGGTTATATTTGTCTCCACGAAGATTTCACACAGCTTGTCTTTCCTTTCTAAACCATCGTAGACGCAGTGGCACGCGGTGTATTTGCTTTCCATGCTCCTCCTGTTGCGTTTGTTTCTTATAAAGTCGTGGATGGACGCCACTATCCCCTTTTAGGGGTATAAGAGTTTCGAAGGTGTCGGAATGTTCTCAGAATAGACAGGTTCTTTTTCTTTGCAACTCGAACACTCAGCAATTTCTATCTCACAGTTGTCATACGATCAAAAACACAACATGGTAGAAGATTCCCCTCAATTTCTATATACACGACGGTATGAGGAGACGGTTGTGCCAAGTTAAGTTAGGGACAGCTTGCTATTTGGGGTGATTTGGGCTACAGAAGATTCTAAACCTGTTATCTGGCTCGTCGAACTCATCATGCAACTTAACCCGCTCTTCGTATCACCTTCAACAATAGAAAAAAACCATCGACTTACTGAACACATAAACGTTGCGAGATATTCTCAATGGGGATCCAACGCGGTGCCTTTCCGTGAGTCAAATATATCGAGTCACCTTAAGTCCTATGCGAGGCGTAGAAAACATTTCAAAACGGCCTGTGGCAAGCATCCTCCAGGTTGTAACTGTCTCCCTATTCTCTCACCATGGAACACGGACCGCGGTCAAAATCGACTCTCGGCATAGATTACGACCATGCCATAGAATGAACAACGAGATCACTTCGATATCAGCATGGACGCAGAAAGCACCGCTCACACTATGCCGTGCGGGGTATAAGTAATCGTTGCGGTCCAAGAGCTAGCAAAACCACTGCTTCTTCCCATTTCAATACAACATAGATAACGAAATGTCAAATGCTGGTCCAGCACAACCGACGACTCGTGAGTACCCTTCTCTCGTAATATATTGATGACTCTGAGCGTTATATGGTCGTTGATGAAAAGATGGAGATATCTCAAGCAGAACTCTGAATAATTACCTGCAGAAAACAGGAAAGTCCATGGAGGTTACATTGACCCGCGAGGGTGATTTGCATCACCCGACGTGGAGGGCGGTCGTGAAGAGTATGTTTCACGTGTAGCCGACACTATCGTCATGAGGCCTTACGTATATTAGTTGACAGGAAAGAATACTGCGCTACCTCAGGCCAGAAGAAGATGGCCAAAGCACTGGCTTGCAGGAATGCGTTGGAGAAAATGGGTCAACAACTTCCCGCACCTGAGTTGCTAAAGGCCGAAGATGTAGCAACTTCATGTCCTGATGAGCCACAGTAGAGCATCACCTTGATGTTTCATATCTATGTACCCGCATACTTATTACTTTTGGCGTGCCAGTTCTCGAGGTACTACTATCTTCAGTCTTGCATCCTTCTGACTTTTCAACTAGTATTCTCATTGATGGGCAGCACCTGTTTGATCTACAATCTAGGTCTTACATACAATTATATCCGATTCTTCATTCGTAGGCACTGTGGTATCTGTCACCCGTTGTTTGCATGCGAGAAAGACGTTACCCTAATGTCTTAAACAAAAATGAAGTTTGTAAGGAGACGATCGTACGACGAGTATGGGAACATGTCAGACGCTGCTGCAAAACATGCACAAAAGAAGGTGACTGAAAGGTGATCTGCAAGCGCACAAGCACTGAACGGAGGTAGCGGTCGAGAAATGCATTGTGAATAATCAGGAGCATCAAGCGAGAGGAGAAGTGAAGGAGGGATAGATGACAAAGGTGGAAGCAACTGAGACAAGCCAGTAGGGCAAAAAGTGCTACGTGCCAATCCCTAGCAATAGAGGCAATGAATCCCATGAAAAATTAGAAGTTTGTTATGTGCTGTCGGAGAAAGAACAGACCCCGTCACTTTCGACAATCATTGGTGAATGAAGTAAAGAGCTTCATCTTCTTGGGATGACATGATACAAACTATTGGTAGCGCCGGTGCCATTGTATCGGCACTTATAATTTATTCACTAGCAGACAAGATGTACCGGCTGAAGGAACCATTGATCTCCAGAATGCTATATCACATGCACTAACAGTGACTTTGCGGGAAGGTATGAGCATTGAGCAAGCGGGAACTGATTGAAAAAAATACTTAAGATTTTCAAAAAGCCAGCACGCGAGTTGTTTTATACATCAATATATGAAGTTGGTGCTAAGCTACGCCGACGAAATTTGTCCATGTTGGGAGTCTGTCTTTAGTCAACCCACCTCTGTTCTGTGAAACACAATGTGGCGTCTTGGCAAGGTAAAACGCCCGAGTTGCTACCAGTTTATGTATATGAACTCCCAAGGCCCCTTTGTTTCCAATCTTTCATCTTTTCGACATTTTGATTCTACATCGCAAAAATCGGATCACCGGACTTCGATCGGAAAGAGGCTGAGTGGTTCGTGTCGTCATCACCACTCAAAATAACATATTTGCTCGTGTTTGGTCCAGGGAAATATTCTCCGAAAGTACTAAGTTGCCAGACGATTTTCTGTGAACTATCTACCGCCGTGACCAACGGCTGATCAATTATTCAAGACCAAAACCGTTTAAAGTGGCTCTTGCGCCAATATCATTGTGGCTACCGTCGGTATAGCTTCCACATTTTCAAGAAATTTATGAGCTTAAACTAATGGTATGAAGGTATTCTTGAGCGATACTCCACATTTCCTTGGAGCCGGTATATCTCAACTCCGGAGACAGGAATCCTTATCTTTTCTTGCTACAGATTGTACGGAGCTCTTCTTGTCACTTGTCAAAATATTCTTCCCACTCTGAGCGGCTGAAATGTATCAACTTGAGAGCTTGTTTCATATGTGAGTCAATTCCATGCTGTAAATGACCTTCTACCGACTGATTGCTACACAAAACAAATATAGCCGGCTGCACCATGCCTTCGTTAGCACTACTTTCTTCATGGATTGCAACGATGTGACAAACCTCTCGATAGAAGGCAAAGGCGCAAAACCTCTTGAAATGGTGTCATTCATGGCAAGGGATTTAAGGAATGAGTTGCTCTGACAGATCAAAAACATCGTTCCCTCTTCAGCATTCTCTCAACTATCGAACTAGCTCTCACAATGATACATAGTGGTAAGCGCGATAATTTGTGACAGTTTTGTTGTGTCATCACTAACTGTAGACATTACCTTCAAGATGGGGACGATTCATATAGGAAATTGCATAATTATTTCTATCCACATCCCTGTCAAGTTACGTTTGCCTTTCGGGGCGCTACAAGCGACCGTACGTGGATTGCAACAGTAACGGGTGAGAAATTCTGGTTCATTGAAATGACGATGTTGTCCTGAACTTGCCCTCAGCCGGCGGAAAAAGCTTTGTATCGGAAGGAAAGCAAAAGAAAGAAGCCAAAGCTCTTGCGGCAAGAAAGGCCCTCGATCACTTTGAGCAACCACAATTACCACCCGATGTCATGGCGGCCGAAGACGTGGCAGCCGCTTCTCCTGAACCCCAAGACAGCTCGTAAAAACGGGTAGCTGGAGTTGTCCATCGATATTGCGATTTCGTTTTGCTCTTCTTTCATTTTGTGTTCATAGATCCTTCTCTTTGTTCGGGTCTATATGACCCGTATCTTCACACATGGACAGTTCCTTGATTATAGTACCATACGGTTGTACATTCAGGCTCAGTCATACTCCATTTGTGAACATGCCGGTGCTAATCCACTCTGTATTTGTTGCCAATTTACGCGTGAACCATAAATGGGTGTGTATGCAAGAAATGACTGGGGTTTATACTGCAATGACTATGGAAACATGTTAGAAACTACTGCGAATAACAGAGAAAGAATGTGAAAGCCGATTGGCGTGCTATGAAACAGCACGAGTAAGGCTGTAGGAGTACGCAGCGAGTAATATAAAAGGTATTAAAGGAATGACGAGAAAGGCGGATAAAAGCAATGGCTACAAAAACTGGAATAAAGCGAGACACGACAATAGAACCAATAATGCAATGTCCCAATATCAATAAATTGGCGAAAAAATTTCCAAAGAAAATCGAGACACAGATCGAGGTGTATGTTTTTGTAGTGTTGAAGATAAAGCAAAGGAGCTGGTTATGGTAGGCAATCACAAAGAAATGAAGCAAAGAGTTTCAAATTGAAGTAACATATATTGCGAGTTATTGGTCGATTGTTGCAGCGACAATTGAGATTTATTCGTTGAAGATTTGCCAGTCGAAGGGGACACTTGCTCCCCAAAATGCTACATCACAGGCGCCGACAGGGACTTGCTGACCGCTTTGACTGCCACCCATCTGGACTGCTCGGACATCATTGCCAGATACCTGCTGAGCGGGAGAACCCCCAGGTCCGGCAGCTGGATTGTTGAGGAATAACTTGAGCCTAGCCTGATAGTTGGATGTCAAAACAGATTGATCTGAAGTGGGATTGGGAGTTGTGCCGAACTAGAGGAAAGGAATATGTCAATTTAGATATTTTCATATTACGAAACAGAAATGCGCTCACGATAAGGTAGATTTCATCTTGATGGCAAACTCTTCCGGGTTGGGTGCAATAGTTATTGTTGGCGTTAGCTGGATGAGTAGCTCCCAAGTCCCATTCACCGACCCAGACTTTGCCTCCCTGAGCTGTCCAACGTCTAGAGAAGTCCCATGACGAACACCTGAAGACATTATCGGTGATAGCTCTTTCCAGAGCCTGTCGTCCTTCATCTCCATCTGGGGCATAATCCAGAATGAGGGACGGGTCACCAGGTGGATAGAAGTTCGAGGTGGAGATAGTTGCCCCCCTAGCTGTGCCGAAGAGACCATCAGCATAACTAGGGAAGTAGAGGGCAGGAAGGCCGCCTGAGGTTGGAACAATGAGAAAAACGGAAGATCCTGCATCATTCTTGGACGTGGTAATCAAAAGTGGCTTCTTGTTTCCAGAGGGATACGTGGTTGTCAAACTGGAGGTGAGAAGTGTGCCATCGAGATTTGGTCGGAGTGGTTCACCAATACCAACTGAGGCATCGACGAGGAGTCCTTCTTGGTTGTTCATGTAGTCGGTCATAGTGTTGACAACAGTGTCCAGCGGTTGAGAGAGCAAGCAGTTGAAGTCGTTGTTGCAAGAGCCGAAGTGATTGGAGTAGAAGTCGTTCTGCACAGCTTGATAGACAGTCTTCTTAAGGAATCCATAGGTCTAAAGCGGCAGATATGTTAGTTACGAGGAGGAAATATGTCCGCAGTACTAACCATAGGGTCCGAGTGGATAGTTCCTCCAGCAAAGAGTCCCGAAGCAGACGGTGCTGCGAGAAGAGCTGTCGACAAACACCAAAATGAGACTCTCTTCCAATGATGGAGTTAAAGCACACTCACCGCGCACAAGATGGCCACCGCTGCTTTGTCCACCGACAACGATCTTGTTGATGTTTCCTCCTAGGAAGGGGAGAGAGCCGCGGAGGAAATTGAGGGCAGTGATAACGTCCTTGACACCGAGATTGCCATCATTTCCGGGGGCACTCGAAGGGGGTAACCATCCAAGCTATTGGACACCAAGGAAAAACCCATTTCCGTTAGTCCAGAATCCGTTGGTAAGAAGCCTGTGCATGAACTCACCGCTCCCAAACGGTATTGCACAACGGCAACGATTGAATTCATGCTCAAAGCAAGTTTAGAGCCATCAATTTCAGGATCGTTTGCAGATCCAAAAAGGAGAGATCCTCCGTGAAGCCTGGATGGAGAAACGGCAAGGCACAATTGAGTGAGTAAAAAAAGCCCCTAACGAGAAGCCAAAGGAAACGGGTGGAGGTCTTTCCAAAAAAGGAAAGAAGCGAAAAACGCAACAGGGTGCTAATTTCGACATCCACTTGAGGAAATGTCAACTCACCAAGTGTAGATGGGCACGGATTGCATATTATTCAAAGCCGACATGGGAATATAAAGCACCGCATAAAGGCAATCCTCAGAATAGGAATTCGAAGAAATCCAAGGCTGAGGGCAGGCAAGAGGCATTTTTGAAGGATCATTGTCTCTGTGCAACAAAGGTCCTTTATCAGTGATCTCGGGTCCAAAGTGAATGAAAGAAACTCCTAGCTTACCTATTCTGCCAGGTTATAGCCTTGACTGGGTTGGCCCAACGAGCTGCGGTACCATACTTGACGACGAACCTAGCAACTTGGCCGTTGCCGACTTTGATGCCTTTGGCCGGACCAATACTAGTGGCGACTGTGACTACACCTGAGCTCTGATTGCAGAATATTTGTTGAAGGATGGGAAATATACAAGGAATCGAGGCACGCACGCTAACTGTCACTGCACGAGGATTAAGAGGTAAGGAATGTACGATTTGGAAGAGTAAAGAAAGAGCGACGAGAACGTGAGCAACGATAGTCGACTTCACGAACATAGTGAGAGATGGAAAGCGAGGAAGCAGTGGAAGAGGGGGGGCAAGAAAGCGAGAGAGGCCGCTAACTGAGGAAAATCTGGGTCAGAAGCGCATCAAAGATACTTATAGCGTGGACGAGACAGACATTACCGTATGAAAAAGGATCTTGGGAAACAATATAGGGATCACTGATAATTGAAGTACCTGAAATGATAGGTGCGGGTATGACAGTTATGCTGGGGAAGGGAAGGGATCGAGCAGAAGCGAGCAAATCGTGGATAGTCCCGGAGCCAAGAGGATGGAATACAGATGTCCGAATATCGGTGCGTTACGAAATAGAGGAATATGGATACAGTTATTGGGGGCGCAGTATAGGATATCGTATGGAAAGCAGGGGGTATGTATGTCACAAGGAAAAACCAATCAAAGAAGCATAGAAGGGATTTGTCAAAGCGTGAGATGATGTTGAAATTCGGGAGAAGGTGTTCAGTAGAGTGGATGGAGGTGGGAGGAGGGAGGTGGTGGAGGGGTGAACTGGGCTAACCAGCAGCCGAAATGTATCAAGACGAATGAAGGCAAGAAGGAGAGGCCACATAAGAGGGCTCGAGCACGCGACAAAAGGATAGAACAGAAGGCAACACAAAGCGTGCACCATGCCGACGCGGCGGGTGCGCCGGGGAAACCACGTCGGGAGGATACCCTGAAATTTCCTAATGCGGAATGTTTGTTGAGGACCCCATACCAACCACAACAGTCCGACCATTCCAGAAATAAAATGTTACGAATCTTGATGTCCCTGCAGGCAAGCAAAAGACTAACGAGAATATGGTGAGATCCAGGTGGTTGAACTTGGCATAGTTGCTTTGCGAAGTAGCTACCGAAAAAGAATTCCACACAGGTATAAAAATACATCACCACTAATCTCCTAGAGTTGAATTGGAGTGAACATTGAAGTGAGTTGATGCAGTGCAGAGATCTATAAGGTGTTTGTATTCTGACGAATGGGATTTTGGTGGGCAACTCTTGCTGAATTAGACAAAGGGAGCGGGCGATCCCAATTTGGGATCTACCGACGGCAATCCCGACAATGGGGTTTCCCGCTCGGCGGAGAGACCACATGGCCTATAAGCTCGGCAGGTCCTGATAGCTAATAGGATAGGCTAATCAAGGGAAAGAAGTCCCATTTTGCAGATCCACGACAATGCAAGATATCTGGTGCCTGGGTTCTTGATGGACGATGATCTGTCCAGATGCTCGGACAGGATCAATTGCTGGATAGATCGTCTGTGATCGACATTACGAATTTTGGTGGCTGTCCTTGGCACTTGCCGGCACTGAAATCCATAGACAATGAACTGAAAAGCTGAATGGGAATGTTGGTTATGTGGGAGAACCGTGGTTCAACGTGTCAAAACGATCTCCGCAGCGATGCTTCCAAATTCACCAATCGAGGGCTTTTTTGGCTTGCGCACGTGATGAAGTTACTCGACACTTGGGGATACTTATGTCCGTTGAGGAGCATGAAACTCCGCCATCATTGTACCTGAGATTTTCGATTCAACCACTTGACTACCACTCTCCTCTCTCTTTCTTTCCCTTGACCTCTTATGTGAGTATTAGTTGTCTGCGAAATCCGCACGTTAGAAGCATCTGCATCAATTGCGCATTCATCTCCCTGATCGGAGTATGAAAAAGTTTGACCTCTGGCCGAGCTATTTTCAACAGAGCCACACATTCTATCATATCCGCTCTCGTGACCACTTTGTGGAACGGAGCCAGCCAAATCGGAGCGCTCCAACGCGAAGCAAACACAAAATGCAGTCATTCCGGGCCACCGACGTCATCATTATACCACATGTCTCCTCTCCTAGACGTATATAAAACCCCTCTCTAGACGCATCATCATTGCATCAAAGCATCAATCACTCACTATGTCGACCACAAGAAACGTTCTTGACCCAACTGCAAACTACACTCCGCAGGAGAAAAAGCTCAATCAGCCGGTTCCCCCTAATGCCGCTACGGCATCCGAAGCTCGTCCACAGGATGCCCTCGGTACCAATTCCGGTGTTCAAACTGGACCCACATTGACCCAACAAGCTCGCGATGGTGCTCAGATGGCCTATGACACTATTGCTTCAGGTCTCAGTAGTCTCACCAACAATTTGCCCGCAGCAAGCAACCTTGGTAAGTTACACAACCTACACTTCTTTACTTGACGTTGACACATCCTCGATACAGTTCCCACCGCCATCTCGGGTCGTACAAATGAGCCTCACTACAGGAACAAGATGCCCCACGTCGGTGGCGTTGGAGACCTTCCAGGAAATGCTAGTGAAACTAGTGTTTGCAAGTTCCCCGATGAGCGAAGTGCGTTTTTTTCTTCACGACTCTCACCGTCATTGCCTAATCACCTTGTTCTCTCCAGTTGAAAGCGGTACCCAATACAGGAATAATCAGCCACATGTGGGCGGCGTTGGAAATCTCCCTGGGGGACCATATGAGACTAGCGTTGCCAAACTTCCAGATGAGCGAGGTACGATTTTTTTTTCCTAGGTCATAATGTAATGCAAAACTGATTACCTATTTCACCCTTCGGAACAGTAACCCAAGGTGGTCTCGGTACCTCTTCAGCGTTAAAAGCTGCCGAGGATGCATCAAAGGCTGGCATCAACGCTCCTCAGGCTGGCGGAATGCAGCAACAGCTATACCAGCCAAATCCCTCAGCGGCTTTCCCTTCCGGCCAAAAATCTGACGAAATCCAAGGCTACGCAGGAGGTGCCGGTGCCGGTGCCAATGCACCTTTCAACCAACAACAACATGGAGAGCAAGGACGATCCAAATTTTCTTCGTACGGGCTCGGCCGGGAGGTCGGGCCAGGATCCGGTGCCACTGATCAAGGACCATCTCCCATCAGCGATCATGGCCCAAGGGGTGTTACTACCACTTCCAATACTCTCCCCCATCATGAGCAGGCGACCTCTCCAGAAAGTGCTATTTCCGATCATCCTACTCAAGCCCATCATGACGATGATGCTCAAAGGAGAGGTGGAGTCACTGGTCGTGTTCAGGAGACTCTCGAGAGGAATAAGGAGCGTGTCAAGGATACTACCACTGGCATGACTGGTACTCACCGCGATACTGGTGCACGCCATCAAGATGACGACGCTCAAAGGAGAGGTGGTGTGACTGGTCGTGCTCAGGAAACTCTCGAGAGGAACAAGGAGCATATCAAGGATACTACTCCTGGTATGACTGGTACCCATCACGATACCGGTACACGCCATCATGACGACTCCGCTGCTCGGACTGAGCACTCTCGCCCAAGCAACTTGGACTCGTCGGGTACTGGTACCGAACATCATGAGCACGAGGATAGTCCCACCTCGCCATCGAAAATGGACAAGCTCAAGGGCCAATTCATGAAGAAGAAAGGTCAAATCTTCAAGGACGAGGAGGCTATACGTCAAGGAGAGAACTTGAAGACAACAGGTCAGAGGTTCCCTGAACTTGAGCACAAATAATGGAATGCGTTTGTTCTTCTCTCAATAATTTCTTTTGTTTTTGTATGTCTAGTGCACATGTCCAATGTTACTACCGTTTTTGTAATTGAAGTCCGTTTCAAGTGGGTTTTGCGTGGGGTGTCCGAATCCTAGCACGACAAGATGATAGGCGAGGTCGACATTATTGTCGACCTCGCCTATCCGCTTGTGGGTGTTGAATGGGATGTGTCGGTGGGTGCTGGAACGAACTCCGCCTCTGATCCCTTACACGTGACGACAGAGTGATGTCAATGATCACCGTGGATGGGTTGCTTCATTACTCAAGGTAACTAGTCGTACAAACCCATTCTCCTACTTCTGGTCCACTTTGTAAATGCTCTTGAGTTCTTCCAGTTCGACAAGATTTGAAATGTTGTCGGGGTGGGTTATAGGTAGGTGTCAATGACGACTAAGTTTCCAGTTAAAATGGACAGATCCGTTTTGATCCGCAATAATCACAATGTAAGTTCAAATGTTAACTTGATGAATGCGTTTGTAGTTGCTGTCTCACCTCACTCTCCTGCTTTTTTTACATCCATTCGACCCTCCCCTTCTCCATGTTATTTTGGCTTCTCCAACCACTGTCTACACTCAAACCCGGTCAGTTTCTGGCTCCAGTTCGTAAAAAGACCTTGGCCTGAGGTTTCTGCCACTTCTTTGGTAAGTATTATCGCCGACACCCCAGCGGACGCAACAGATCATATACATACCTTGGTAATTTTGTTTAGCTCACAGTGGCGTTTCTTCTCGATCGTGATCTCCTTCAACTGCTTCACCGAGTCCCCTTCTTCAACTTTGTGAATCTGTCATTTCGACGGTTGGAGGGCGGAATCCAATACCAGGATATAGGCCGATTGGGTAGGTCGTCAGGTTCACCTGTTTATTTATGGTGGGCTAATAGCTGACCTTTTGGGCCTTCTAGCTTCCTACCATGCGTGTTTTCGCTAACTGAACATGATATAGAAGACGATATTGTTAAGGCCAGCCCGACCATCCATCTTCTGCTACTCAGTGCACAATCTCATGGGTCACTGCTTCAACGATCGATGCTTACCTTATGGGTCATTGTCCGCTGTGCGTCGGAATCCTATGCAAGACATCTCACTCACCATGTCAGGCGGGTCTGACATACATTTTGATACGTTCCGACAACGACTACTGTCTCTTATATGGATCCACACTAGACCATCTAGGGCCTACTCAATATCGGACCACCATACCATTCGTCATTCGTCACGAGGTTTGACGTATCGATATTGGTAATGAACGGTGGGAACTTTTCTATGCTCAGCATCACAGAACCACCCGCGGATTCTATCTGACAATAGAGATTACTATGCCGCTCGCTAGCAGAGAGTGGGTGGAGCATTAAGGGTCGTTATTCATACTGTTTGCTTAGGGTCACGTCCAGCTATTGCTGGAGCAACATCAGGCCCCACAAATTACTGAATGGGGACCATTCGATAGGTCACCAGCATTGTCAAAGAAGATATATTGACTGGGATTCTATTGAGATTGACGGGATTTGCGCCCGCTCTCGGTACGTCGCTTCCTTTTTTGGGACCGAGTGGTGGAGCTCTAAGCCCGTGACTACAGTGAAATTCTTGCCGGGACCGCGCCGAGCGAGACTGGGCGCGATATCTATGCAGGGTCTTTACCTTTTGTGGTGTTTGCTTCCTTCGGGAGATGAAATGGGTAATGCCTTGTATGTCGATGTCAATACGATCTTCGACCACCGTCACCACTCCGACACTTCTGGCCTCGTCGCCTCGATAGGCACCTAGTCTTACTGGCTATATCCGGGCCGCCTCATGTCACAGACGTTCTTCAACTTGCATTAAGGAACAGAATCGTGACCGAGGCATCGTCACTCCTGTTACAAAAACGACTAGACTGGGGCGGCCCACGATGATGGCACCTGCTTAACCACACCCCGCCGAATCATGACGAGCCCAAATCAAGCAAATCCATCGGAGGGACTGGCTAATAACAGTCTTACTCTTAGCGTATGTATGACTTGATGAAGGTCTTCCCTTGAATCTCGGCTCAAAAACCTACTTTCCTAGCCCCCCGAAGCACCATCATCGTCCGTGGACGACACAAACTCAACCATCTCTCTGTCAACGACATTTTTCCCTGGAGCAGATATTGGCAAAGATCGATCCTTTGCTGATGTCACACTCTGTTCATCAGATACAGTCTTCTTCTACGTGCACCGCAATGTACTCACATCCGCCTCTTCCAACTGCTTCAATCAACTCCTCCCAGAATATATGCAATCGCCCGGGCTACAGGTTACCCCAATCTCTGCCGCAGCCCACTCACCCACATTTCCCGAATCGCATATCCACATGAACAGGTGGGGATCGCCCAATGTTGCTTACGATCCCTACCCTTCCGAAGAAATACTTCCTATAATCATAACCCTTCCAGAGCCTTCAACCGTCCTCAACGTCGCTCTTCACGTAATCTACAACCTCTCATGCGCAAAGAACAACCCAGATCTGCAAACTCTCTCCCAGCTCTTCCCGTTCATGAAAAAATATGGTCTCAGCCAATCTGAGCTGGTTCAGCCGATGTCCGAAATCCCTCGCCTGCTCCTGGCTTTCGCCCCAACAAATTCAATTGAGGTCTACACTATCGCGGCAGCGAACAACCTCGAATCCTTAGCAATTTTAGCAAGCCAGTATACACTTTCGGTGTATCTGTGGATTATCACCGATCAACAAGTTCTGGATATGGGTGCGATTTACTTCAAGCGACTGGTCTTTCTCCACATGGGAAGGGAGGAAGCCCTCAAGCGGGTGATTTCGGCCCCTCCAGAATATCACTTTCCGACTTCCAGCTGTTCGATGGAGTCACAAAGAGGTGTTATTAGAGCGTGGAGTTTGGCAACGGCCTTCGTTTTGCAGGGAGGGCAAAGAAACAGTAGCGCACAAAACACCCCGGTCCAAGGCCCAATTCAGGGAATAACCGCTGCTGGACTGGACTCAATATTCTCACCGATGGCTTCATCCATAACGTGCCCAGAGTGTGTGACATGTTTGAAAACAAGAGT
The DNA here is from genome assembly GCA_019633455.1 of Tulasnella sp. 419. Taxonomy (NCBI): domain Eukaryota; kingdom Fungi; phylum Basidiomycota; class Agaricomycetes; order Cantharellales; family Tulasnellaceae; genus Tulasnella; species Tulasnella sp. 419. Next base: position 48,861 of record WSUA01000078.1, read on the forward strand.
AGCATCAATGCTTCGGGATTGGAGTCTCGTGAAGAATACCATTTGATTACCGGCACGGTATGTTACTAGTCTGCAACTATCAGATTGCTTATCGCCAGCAAAATACACCACTTCAGTCGATGGCGCAATTTTCAATGCAGGTTTACCTCAAGATTGAGTTATTTCAAGAGGCGATGAGAAATGATGTCTTTCGTGAGCCTTTTGCTTTTATAATCATCAGTATATCTTCATGGATAGGGCTTCTCTTTCCTATCCAGGAGATTTTGACATTGATTCATCTATTCTCCTACATTCATTGATTCTTCTGCCAACGTCGTACTGATTATATGGACCTCCCCTTCCCATTTCATTTGTCTTATGGAACTTATGAAACACGAGATTTCTCTGCAGTGACGACATCTTATAGGACTACATCGTTATTACACTTCCCTAGCCTCTCTACGTCAGGCCCTATCTCGGACTGTATGTTGGCGTGGGAAAAACACGCTCCGCTCGTCGCGGACCACAAAATTAAAGTCCTGGGTAGGGCCTGAGGCTTTTGGTACAGGGGCTACAGGAGAATTTTCGACGCGTACTTTGCGCGTACTGTACTTAACTACCTCGTTTTAATCTACGCAACTCTCTTCCCCCTTGCAATGTGCATCCACCTATTACCGCGTCACTCTACGGAGGGTATATGGCCACTGAAATCGTTAGAGATCAAACCGTGTGATTTTATCTACAAAAGTTTACCGGACGATGCCGATATCAGGAGGGCTATATCTTGCTCATTTCTTATGATTTTCGGGTTCTGCAAAGTGGAAATAACTCAGAAAAATATGTTTTATCTGAAAAACAAGACGATACAGCTAGGATTTATTACTATTTTCAGGATAGAGTCACCGCACCGCCGGCCAGGGCCCGTCGTTTTCTCAGAAGGGCTGATTCTCTCTCGTTCATTCTGCTTTTCAGCGATAAATAATATATCATCGATATCATTTGCAAATTCCTCATGCGCATGCTACATCGTAATGATACGGCCCTCGCGGGATTGGTGATGGATGGATGGATGGATGATGGATGAAATCTAAATTTTATATGCCGCTAGCAAGCTGCCGAATGACGCTAAGACGCGACCCGGGCACACCCGGAGTGGTCT
>WSUA01000781.1:0-10165 GCA_019633455.1 Tulasnella sp. 419
TCTCCACTCTTGTGAAACTCACGACCTTCATACCTCGACATCGGTTATCACCAGTGAAGCACATCTGTGGGGATTATTCGACCATGGATAGTCTATACTCGTTTGGGAAAAAGGATGGAAGACGCAGGATAACTAACTTCGGAGAACAGGTACTAACGAGCGTGTTTTTGATCATAGGCACTGTCGGAGTTTGTCATCATAATTTGAACGAAGCCTGAGATATTTCCGCGAATCAGCAAACAACCAATTGCAGTGATCTCATACCGTCTCATCGCATTCAATATCACTCATTGGAACATAGCCAAAACCTCGTCGGTGTGTTGCTAGAGTCTGCATCGAGTTTCTTACCTCAATTCAGGACACATGACGAGTTACAATGAGGTTGTTCTAAGGCATGTTCAAGAATCGTTTCTTTGAGATGATGGAGCTACGTTTGATGGACATTCACTTACCTCCGAGAGGAAAGGAATAGCGTACTTGGATACAACTGCGTTTTGAAGTCTTTGGCACTGCTCTATGGAGATACCTTTCGCGGCACAATTGCCTCATTACTTACACATCTTATGTTCATTATAGGACAGTATAAAACCTTTGCCGAGTTTCAACCTCACTATCACGCAAGTCTGGTCTGCATTCCAACTCCACTTTTTTTTTTGCAGCCCATCCCGCAAGCCAGGAGGAATTCACGTAAGAGGATAGCACCTGAGGACGAACACAAGTGTTCCCCTCCAACACACACATCTTCAGATGGATAACTCGCTGTCGTCGTTTAAGAGTCAAGATCGCAGACAGATTTACGGTTGGGATTTGCTTGCTGCCCACCGTGTTGCTATTGACTGAGGTAAGGGGCAAATGGTGATATCGATGAGTGAAGCTTATCCTCGTCATCGTAGGGTCTGTTTGAGGAGGGATACGAGAAGAATTTCCTGTGTGGAGACAAAACACCACTCCTGAGAGTCATTTAACTCATTGACCAACGACATAGAGTGACGTACTTGAACAAGCGCTTGTCGCTATACTCGAAATCGTTCTTGTGGAAATCTTGGAAACAGAGGGGAAGTCAAGGGTCGGTCGAGGTGAATAGGTGATCACTACTCATTCACCTCCTTACTTACCACATCTCATATTCATTAGACAGTACAGCGCTATACCGACAGAGACATCTCCGCTTGCTCCTTTGACTCCGGTATCTTATTGCGTTCTTGGTTCTTCTTCATGTGACGGATTACCTGGTTCGACGCTTTCATTTTCTACCTTTGCTACCCACGATCTTAAACCACCTAGCTACCGAGAAAGACCTTGCCACCGCCAATAACAAAACAAGCTGCGGAACTAGCATCAGTGTTTTCTTCTTTTGATTCATCACAAATTGGAGTGTCAACGCAAGCTTGGATTACACATCTGTGGCTTCAAGTTCCATCTTGGCTGGTATGAACGGTATGTCCCATGACATCGTACGCCATATCTGCGAACTTAATCCGGTTTTGTTGTGCCTGTTAGGTTTCTTTACCCTTGGCATCGGACGACTTCTTAATGTGGAAGTGTTCACACTTGCCAAGTTTGGCGCGATAATGACTAGGTAAGCAAATGATGCAATAATAAGTGACTACTCTTCACGACCTCACGTGCCATATTCATAGTTTCTTGGCAGTATTACTCGTTTCAATGGCAGACTTCAACTTATCAACTTCCGATTCCACATCACCATCATCATCATTTTCACTTCTCTTACGTACATTCATAACCGACCCTACAAACGACCACGCACCGAATCCCTTTCTTGCAATCATATCGGCTTTATTTGATGCGCTCTATGTCCACGTTTCAGAGTTCGCATCCGAAAGACGGAATCTCGGATTGATATGCAGTTGTTCTTTGGATTTGTGGGATTGTTTAATGTGTTGACGTTGTGGCCGGTAGCGATATTTTTGAATTATATGGGATGGGAAGTGTTGGAATGGCCTAGTGGAGAGAAGACATGGGCTGTTGTTGCCATCAATGTGAGTGCTTCTCAAAATCTCATCAGAAGAGCGATATCCTAAGTTGCCTTGTATGCTTAATAGATGCTCATCACTCTATCTTCGGATTACATCTACGTCATTGCGATGCTCAAAACGACACCACTCCTCGTCACTATCGGGCTGTCTCTCACGATTCCATTTGCAGTTCTCGGAGATATCATAACTCTTAATATAGAAGTAGATGGACAATCGTTATTGGGAGCAACGTTGGTTCTCATCAGCTTAGTTGCTATCGGAGTCGAAGGTTCGAATTGGGGTGAAACAGAGAGAATTTGTTCCAAGAGCCGATGCGACCAGGACCGAGAGGGTTGGAAGCATCAGTGTTGCGAGGCCGAGGGTCACGAGAGGTCGTTCCTTGACGAAGATACGATTATCGTTCAGTCGACCGGAAGGAGAAGATGATGAACGGGAGGCATTCTTGAGAACTCATGGGTTATGGCCAGTTGAGATATTTTTGTAACCTTTATGGGACGTTTTCTTGTTATGATCATGAGTTGTATTTTACTCTGAATAGATTTATTTTCATCTGAGAGATCATGTAACATATGCATGTTTACGAGTTGATCAGCTATCGTTTTGTTCGTCCTTTGTCTTGCCCCGAGCCCATGTAAGGCCTGAGCTTCTAAGTTGTCATGAAAGCAAATGTCTCAGATGGAATTGTTGGCATATAGGTGGATGCTCTGCAATCGACGTACTGATGATAAATCAGAATTCTGGGTATATTGGGATGATCATACGATTTAGATTCCGAAGTTGATAGACTATTCTACAGGATGGGATACAATCGCAAATTTGTACTAAGCCGTTTGCTCCATTGATTCCTGTGCCTCACGAACCAGATCCAACTCCCTTGAGCACCAATTAACCCACGCAATGTCTCCTGAAGCAGTATACAAAGCCTTTGCTTCCTCCAACCGACTAATTGCTTCTTCATATTTGCCAAGCATTCTAGCTGCTCGGCCACCCCAGCTCAGACTTTCCGTAAAGTATACTTGATTGCGAAGTCCTCGCTTCTCAAGTTCAATCCTGGCTTCTTCCAGGACAAACCACGCCTCCTTGTAGCTGCCCTGTTCACAAAAGACTTGCCCAAGTCTTGTTTGGCAATACAGCACACCAATGGGATTTCCCACACTAAGGTGCCGCTCTCTGACCTCCTCCAGCGCTGAACGTGCTTTGTCATACCGTTCCGTCTCGATATAAGCACCAGCAAGGAGCCGGAGACTTTCATAAGCATTGTGATCGTCCTTTTCCTTGATGAACTCAGCTCTCGCCTCCTCAAGGAGTGATTCTGCTTCTTCATATTTGTCTTGGTCTCTAAGCATGATGCCAAGTGACAACGAGCATTTATTAGCGCTGATCCTATCGCCCAGTTTATGCAATTCCGTTTGCTCCTCCTTCAACAAGGAGTATGCTTCATCGCGCCGATTCATACGTCGAAGGCATTCCCCAATCCAATACCCGCATTGATGAGCCTCCAAGTTGTTCCCTGCTTGTAGGTACTCTGACTTCGTCTCCGAATAACTTGCAAATGCTCTCTCGATCATACCCTGTTGGTGTAGCATCATCCCTAGTGTCTTTAAACACTGAGGTAAGAGATCAGAACGCGAGGCTCGAGCAAGAGTGATCGCCTCTTCTAAAATGGTTGTTTGTGGGATCGACCAATACAGATACCACGAGTAATCCTGAGCGGCTTGGATAATCTGAGAGTTCCCGTCATCAGCTGCAGACGCGGTAGTCAATGACTGGAGAAGGATGTTCTCCATATTCACTTTTTCAGCATCTAACTCCTTTGAGTTCTCAATGAAGCCCGGTTGACCAGGATTACACCAGCCCTTCTTAGCTAGCTGGAAGTAGGCTTTGCGGAGATCAGAAAGAGGAGACGGTTGCAACGGATGATGCAGTAGAATATATAACCTGATCGGGGAGAGCAGCTGAACAAATGTCTTATCTGCACTGTCGTATACAAGCGCAGTATTCCGAAGAATTCGTAAAGCTGCTCTCCATTTCTGTATTGATGGACATATCTCTTCAACTCGGCTGAGCGAAGCACCCGCGGGGAGGACTGCTATCACACTCAGGAGATTAATGGCATCGGGATTCGACTTGACCAAGCGACTCTCCAGAGATAACTTGATAGAGACCTCGATGCTATTCCGTCGATCCCCATCAGGCTGATCGAGAAGCTTCGTCCTCTCTGACCTCCATTGAGTCAGGAGCTCCGACGGCTGTTCCCCAGCTTCTGCCAACCTAGCCATCAGTGTAACCGCAAGCGGCACACAATCCAGCTCTTTCAGGAGTGTATCGAGCTCAGAATCGCCAGCTGCATCCGGAGCAATCATCAGGAATGCCTCGTTCGCTGGATCAATTTCAAGAGGAGGCAATGGGGGCAGTTTTGGGTGGGTCCATTGGACAGGGCCAGCAGCCGGAGGCTGGCCAGCTCGCATCGTGACGATGAAAGATACTGTGGGGATGGATGCAAGAAGGGCGAGAATGTCACCAACTTCGGATTGCTGACCGGGTATATCCCAGGGGGTTTCGAAGTTGTCCAAAAGTAACATATACAGTTCTCCAGACCCTTTAATCTTCGCGATGATTTCCCCCAAACGGTCACTGGACGAGGAAGAAGTTGGGAGGAAGCTCTTTCCGAGCAGCTCTATCAACAGGTTGACAGATGTGGCTTGCTCACATGGGACCCATATAATATTTCCGTCGAATCGACTGACAACCTGAGCGTCGTGTACGATGCAAAGTGCAGCAGATGTCTTTCCCATTCCTCCTGGACCGAGGATGGCTAGACGGACTGAGGTGTTTGACATAATGATACTGACGGCCATGGCGATATACTCGTTCCGGCCGAAGATCTTCGGGCACGCAGGCATTGTAGTGGAAGGTAAGCTAGTTGAGGTGTGCATGTAAATAATACATTCCCTCAAATAGATGTTTGGAACACACCTCGACGATGCCTTCTCGGTTGTCTGTGCATGAACCCTCGGTAATCAGAGCTAGGCCGGAGGTGCCTTGGAGCTTCTTACCTTATCCCTGACAGCATTGAGTATCTCCTTTTGGCCTTCCCGCAGCTCATCTCGGCTCTCCTTGATTTCGTTCTTCACGTCCTGTTTGCTCTCTTTAATATCGTCCTTCACCTCATTGCGGCTTTCCTTGATTTCGTTTTTCAGATCTTCGTGTCGTTCCAGATCCTTCAAACATGAGTCCACTTTTGACATAGCCTGGCAAATTGCATGTAAGTTGACGCAGACTAGCACAAGAGCTAGATTCGTTCACTTGAAATTCTTGCAATGCCCAGTCCAGTTTGGCGGAACAACCCGTCAATTTCCTCGAGTTGTCGAATTGGTAAAACCCAGCTTTCACTTTGCCACCGATTGAATCTTTTCCGGATCTAGATTCGATCAGTCTCAATTCGGAGAGGATGCTCATGAGGTTGCTGCAGAATGTGTAAGCGATCAGATCAAAGTCTTGTTACTGAGACTGCCTACCTAGTAAGAGTTTCGAGTCTCTTCTTCAAGTCGACGGGAATATCTTGTTCAGCTTTGCCTATGAGAGAACCGAGGATGACGATGAGAAGAGAGGTGCAACGTTTCATTAAATCGTCACATTCTTCCCTATTGGCTTGTATCACCTGAATGCACCAATGAGTTATCTGCTTGACCCAGAATGGGCATAACGACTCACCTGCGTCATTTTAATAACTTCTACAGCAGTACCGGCAGCCGCTTTTACGAAAGGCACAGGGATGCCGTCGGTCATCTTCTCCAACAGCGTCAACGCTACCTGAGCACCTCCAAGCGTTGCGATGGCCGTGGAATCGAACCTTGAGGGTGGTGAGGGTCTGGATGAAGAGAACCAAGGCATGGTGTATGATGGCTGATGGTCGATGGCATTGAGATTGATTGGTTATCAGTCCGAAATCAAACCCTCCCTGAGCAAGAACATGAGGTCGACTTACGGTATTCCCTCTGGTAGCAAGAAAGTGGATTCGAGATCACTGTACAGGATAAGAAGAGGGTCTTGATATAGGCCTTATCCCGTAGCAACTTCCAGGATTCACGAATGGTGAATGGGCTGTGTAACTCACGTTGCACATCCCATAATGTTGGCTTCGCGTTGTTTGTCGACGCCAGTGCGTCACGTCGACTGCAGCGATGGAGAATTAGATTATATTAGTTTTTCCCGAGTAAAGTTTGTGTATGTTGTTCCATGCGAATTCGGTAGTTTTGCTTAATTCAGTAAGTTGACAACGTTTGGGTGGATTGTCTGATCAGAAGTACTATAATCATTCTGTGATACTGGTGGATCGTGGATGCAACTTACATGTATTCGGGATGAAAGAAACTTGTGGGTTGCTGCAGAAAGCAGTGAGCAAATATCCGAGATGGAATCAAGACTGGGTTCTGCAACCCAATAATGAAGCAAGAATCTGCTTATTTGGTGTCCATAACGAAAGTGAATAACGTCAGTTATGAGCTAAGCAAAAGAACAAACATGTGAATCTCATTCCGCATGCCATTGTTTGCTAAAGATTAGGATCTTGTAGTCGAAGTCGGATCTGTGGTACCCAGCGGTCGAAAGCAATGATGTCAGGACCGTTCCTGTTCCCGACCCTCGAAAGCCGACCGTCCGCTGCGACGAAGTCTCTCTACTCGAGCGCCGTATTTCCTCATCGGTCGTCGTGCTTCCTTACCAAGCGTCATAGCCTTGTCTCATTTACCCTCACCCTCTCATTTTCTCCCTACACCTTTTTCTATATAGTTGCCTGTATCCTTACCTATCTCTCTTGCATGTCTCAGAGTCAATCTCCACTCTTGTACTCTCAGCAACCCTAAACCGAGGACTGTATCAGGACCTTCATACTTCGACCTCGGTTATCACCAGTGAAGCACATCTGTGGGAGTTATCTCGACCGTGGATAGTCTACATTCGCTTGGGAAAAAGGATTGAAGACGCAGGATAACTAACTTCGGAGAACAGGTGTCAACTATTACTAACGAGCGTGTTTTTTGCACTGTCGGAGTTTGTCATCATAATTTGAACGAAGCCATATTTCCGCGAATCAGCAAACAACCAATTGCAGCGATCTCATACCGTCTCATCGCATTCAATATCACTTATTGGACCATGGCCAAAACCTCGTTGGTGTATTGCTAGAGTCTACATCGAGTTTCTTACCTCAAGTCAGGACGCATGATGAGTTACAATGAAGCTCGTCGAGGTTGTTCTAAGGCATGTCGAGTAACGTTATGATTTTGAGGCGATGGATCTATGTTTGATGGTCATTCCTTATCTCCGAGAGGAAAGGAATAGCGTACTTGAATACAACTGCATTTTGAAGTCTTTGGCGCTCTTCGGGGATTCTGGAAGGGGAGGGCAGGCAAAAAAAGGTGAATAGGGTGCTCGTTGCATAATTGTCTCCTTACTCACACAACTCATATTCATTAGAGGACAGGATAAACCTTTTCCGAGTGTCAACACCACTGTACAGAATTCTGGTCCGCATTCCGACTCCTCTTTTCATTCAGCTCATCACACAGGGCACATTCGGGAAGTCACATAAGGGGATAGCACACGACGGCGAAAACGAGTATTCCCCTCCACCCTCTTTCTTCTTCAGATGAATAACTAGTTGTCGTCGTTAAAAAAATCACCATATGGAGAGTCAAAGATCGCAGACAAAATCGGAGAAATTTTGCGGTTAGGGTTTGCTTGCTGCTCGTCGCCGTGTTGCTGTGGAGTGGATTGAGTTTCCTGACTTAGGTGAGTGGCAAGTGATGATATCGATGAATGAAGCTGATCGTCGTCGTAGTGACTGTTTGAAGAAACCTTTCCTATGAGGAGCCGAAAAACCACCCCTGAGAGTCGTGACTCGTTGACCCATGGGATAGATTAACATACTTGAATACAAGTGCGTTTTCGGTATACTTGATACCGTTTTTGTGGAAGTCTTGGAAACGGAGGGAAGTCAAGAGTCGGTCGAGATTGCCAGGTGAATAGGGTGATCGTTACTCATATACCCCCTTGCTCACCACATCTCACATTCATCAGGCAGTATGAAGCTATCCCGACAGAGACAGCTCCGCTCGCTCCTTTGACTCCAGTACCTTATGTACATCCTTGGGTGCCTTCATGCCTGGAATAGTTGGTCCGACACGTTCATCCGTAGCGTTCCCGATCTCTGTTACCCTCAATCATAAACAACATGGGCACCGAAATAAGATTTGCCACCGCTCACGACGGAACAAACAGCGCAACTAACATCAATGTTTTGCTTCTTTTAGTTCATCGCAGATTAGAGTGTCAATGCGAGCTTGGATTATACATCCGTAGCTTCAAGTATTATATTGGCCAGTATGAGTGGTATGTCCCGTTAGCTGAAACCTCTAATTTGCGAACTTAATCCGGTTTTGTTGCGCCTGTTAGGTTTCTTCACGCTCGATATCGGACGACTTCTAAATGTAGCAGTGTGCACGCTTGCCAAGTTTGGCGCGGTAGTGACTAGGTAAGTAATGATGCCATTACACGTGACAATCCCCATAACCTCACACGCAACTTTTCGTAGTTTTCTGGGTGTATTTACTCGTTTCTATGGCAGACTCCAACCTATCAACATCCGATTCCACATCACCATCTTCTTCATTTTCACTTCTCTTACCTACATTCATAACCGACCCTACAAACGACCACGCACCAAATCCACTCCTGGGTGACTTTCTCGCAATCATATCGGCTTTATTTTATGCGCTCTCTGTCACAGTTCTCAAAGTTCGCATCAAGACGGAATATCGGACTGATATGCAGCTTTTCTTTGGATTTGTGGCATTGTTTTGATATGTCGACGTTGTGGCCAGTAGCGACATTGTTGAATTATATGGGATGGGAAGTGTTGGAATGGCCTAGTAGAGGGAAGACATGGGCTGTTGTTGCCATCAATGTGAGTGCTTCTCAAAATCTTATCAGAAGTGCGATATCCTGAGTTGTCTTGTATGCTTGATAGATGCTCAAAACGACACCACTTCTCTTCACTATCGGTTTATCTCTCACAATTCCATTTGCGGTTATGGGAGATGTCATACTTCTAAATATGGGAGTAGGTGGCCAATCGCTGTTGGGAGCGACGTTGGTTCTCATCAGCTTCGTTGCTATTGGAATCGAAGGTTCCGATTCGGATGAATCCGAGGAGTTTGTGCCGAGAGTGGAGACAGCCAGGACTGAGAGGGTTGGAAGCATTAGTGTTGCGAGGCCGAGGGTTACGAGAGGTCGTTCCTTGACGAAGGTACGATTATCGTTCAGTCGACCGGAAGGAGAAGATGATGAACGGGAGGCATTCTTGAGAAGTCATAGGTTATTGAGAGAGGGCCCCACTTCAGAAGGGAGTGTGATGGCTGGTACTGAAGTGGAGATACAGAGGAGTATACATAGTACGAGTGGGGCCAGTTGAGATATTTTTGTAACCTTTATGGGACGTTTTCTTGATATGAGTTGTATTTTACTCTGAATATATTTATTTTCATCTGAGAGATCGTGTAACGTATGCATGTTTACGAGTTGATCAGCTATCGTTTTGTTCGTCCTTTGTCTTGCCCCGAGCCCAGGTAAGGTCTGAGCTTCTCAGTTGTCATGAAAGCAAAATGTCTCAAATCGAATTGATGGCATATAGGTGAATGCTCTGCAATCAACGTACGGATGATAAATCAGAATTCTGGGTATATTTGGGTGATCATACGATTTAGATTCGGAAGTTGATAGACTATTCTACAGAAGGGATATAATCGCAAATTTGTACTAAGCCGTTCGCTCCATTGATTCCTGTGCCTCATGAACCATGTCCAACTCCCTTGAGCACCAATCGACCCAATAACTTTCTCCCAAAGCAGAACACAAAACCCTTGCTTCCTCCAACCGACTACTTGCTTCTTCATATTTGCCAAGCATTCTTGCTGCTCGACCACCCCAGGTCAGACTATCCGTAAAGTATACTTGATTGCGAAGTCCTCGCTTCTCAAGTTCAATCCTGGCTTCTTCCAAGACGGACCATGCCTCCTTGTATCGGCCCTGATGACAAAAGAGCTCCCCAAGTCTTGCTTGGCAGTACAGTGCATCAATAGGATTTCCCACACTAAGGTGCCGCTCTT
>WSUA01000785.1:0-10109 GCA_019633455.1 Tulasnella sp. 419
AGAGAACCCCGCATTGTGAGAATGATTGAGACGGACGGGATCGAAGCCAGCCGGGCGAGAATGTCTGCAACCTCGGATTGCTTTCCTGGGATATCCCAGGGGGTCTCGAAATTGTCTAGAAGGAAGAGATGTACGCTCGTGGAGTTCTCCAGAGCTAGAATAACCTCTTCGAATCGGTCATGAGAAGACGAAGTTGGGAGATGGAGTGTCTTCGCAAGTAACTCGATCAGTAAGGGGATCGAGGTTGCTTGCTCGCATGGAGTCCAATGGATGTTCTTAGCGAAGTGCGCGACGATCTTGGGGTCATAGACGATCTTCAGTGCGACCGAAGTTTTTCCCATACCGCCTGGGCCAAGAATAGCTAGTCGAGTTGCGTTTCCGGATAACACTAGCAAGACCGCTGTCGAAACATATTTGTCACGACCGTAGATCCTGGGATTAGCGGGCATGACTATCGACGGCAAACTAAGCGATCGTAAGATCTCAGCCATGGGATCGGACAGTTATTAATCAAATATCACTGACTTCAACATGGTGCTTGTGGTGGACTAATTTTGTCAAGGACCAAGTTAGTCAATGAAACGTCGCCACTAACCAACCCCTAACTCACCTTCTCTTTGACGGCACTCAGGATTTCCTTTTGTCCTTCGCGAAGGTCTGCCTGGCCATCCCGCAGCTCTGTTTGACCTTTGATTAACTCCTGGTGACGCTCAAGGTCTTTCAGACACGAGTCAACCTTTGATGCGACCTGACGGCAAAAATCTCTCAACCTACGCTCTACAGCGGCTCATCACCCTAGTCACATACCTGAAATTCATGGATGGCCCATTCGAGCTTGGCCGAACAGTCCTTTAACGTTTCGGCATTATCTTGATGATAGACTAAAGCGCGGCCAAAGCCTGCCAGCGACCTTTTCCCGGACCGCTTGTCTACCACCTTGAGTTCACCGATGACTTCGTAGAAGTTGCTGTCGCAGGATTGATGATGTGAATATCGATCACAAATGAATGGCAGCACTGACCCAGTAAGTCGCTCCAAAGCTTGTTTGAGGGGACCAGGTATCTGATCTTCTGTCTTCCCAATGAGTGAGTCGAAGAGAACTACCAGGAGCGAAGCGCTTCGCTTCTGAAGCTCTTCACATTCCCTTTTATTTGATTGAATAGCCTAAGGAACGTAATAGTAGATGAACATCTTACTCAGTTACTGAGAATCACCTAGGACCTACTCTTGCAATCTTGATAACTTCAACCCCAGCACCCGCTACACCTTTGATCACGGGCAGGGGAAAGGAATCCATGAGCTTTTCCAATACCGTGAGCGACACTTGAGTAGCTCCTAGAGTGGCAATGCTGGCTGATCCCAGCCTAGACGGGCTTGAAGGAGGATTGGAGAATAATCCCATGTCATGCGCGATATACAGTTTCAGGCCAAAGTGATGAGTTCCGTATCGTGAGTCGAAAAAACGAGACCGCCCGGTAAAGTCCCTTGATCCAATGGGAGGACTATAAACCGATTTATGGGAGCTCAGATGGCCAGTGGCCACCACTATTGAGCGGGCTGGCCGATGTGACGTGGGAGCTTAGGCGAAGGGAAGTGGGATTAGTCATAAGTCATACCGGACTTTCATTTCGTCATGAACAGAGATTGCATGTGTCCGGGCTATTCCGAGTGCTCGGGTACTATCGGCAGTCGATCGCCAGTTGCCGACATTGTTGTGAGCGAACCGAGCGGGTTTACAAGCCGACGGAGTTCTCGTTGAGGTCACATTACGAATGGGGACTAAAACTTGCGTTGATTCGACGACGGATTACGATACATGACGGGCTCGTTATATACTAAAAGAGTCTGAAAACTAACTACTAGCGAGTAAATAAGAGTTGGGATCGGAATCCTGACGTCACGGTAAGTCGGTAACCGAACTGGGACAACATTGCCGCTGCAGGTTTACTAAGTAATGAATAGCTCTCATCGCCATAATTACTCCACAATTTGTGGAATTTATGTATATTCGTGGTCTATAGAAATACGAAGAGCGTGGTGGGTGAAGGGTGGTTAGTCCCTACAGAAACCCGAGTGGGCAGTAGAATGAAATGAATATCAAAGCTAAGGTAAGTACATGAAAGCATCTAGTATTTATTGTAGAGACTTATAAGGATGGAAGCAAAGTGATATACAACGAATATAGTCGCGGAAGATAGGAAGTAAGAAATATGTGGATATATATCGACAACAAAAGTGAAGATAAATTCAATATGAGAATGATAGGATCAATAGATGGGAGATGGGAGATGATATGATTGTATATTTAGACATGGTCTACTTCAAGTGAGTGTGAAGTATTATCCATGCAAGTCAAGAGACATCTTTCGATATATACTTGAGTAACTCTAGGGATGTTCTCGTACCTGCTTGATGTCCTATGCGATCAAAAATAACTCGAGCTTCTTCTACCAATGCTACTGCATCGTCGTGTTTACCCTGCTTATGATATATCCTCCCCAGAGACTCAAGACATTGAGCTACACCAAATTGCGAATTTAAGGCCAAAAACCTAGCTTTGGCTTGTTCAAAGAGAGGGATGGCTTCATCGTAACTTTCTTCCAGATAGAGAACCCGGGCAAGTTCCTGTAGACATTGTGTTGCACACAATTGATCGCCATGGCTAAGGCTCAAGGCTCTAGCTTCCTCGAGCAATGATCGTGCTTGACCATGTTCACCCTCGATAGATAGAAGCTTTCCCAGAAGCCATAGACACTGTGCTCCACCCACTTGTGAGTTCTCGGCTTGGAATTTGGCCCGTGCATCTTCTAAGCTGCTTCTTGCTTCGTCGTATCTGCCCTCTGCCATGTAAACCTTTCCGAGTGATAGTAGGCAATGAGCTACCCGAATTTGAACATCGAGGCTGACGAAGATAGATTTGGCCTCCTTCAGTGCCTGCCTCGCTTTGTCAAAATTGGTTTGCAGATAATGTATGTCGCCAAGTGTTTGGAAACATCTACCTGCACCGATCTTCTTTCCCAAAGCAGTGTATTCCGCCCTCGCCTCTTCTAGGATAGGAATAGCTTCATTTCGTCTGTCTTGCATGTGAAGCATATTTCCATACGACAGAAGACATCTGGCTAGTAACTCCGGTCTTGAGATCCTCACCGCATCAACTGTTGCAGCTATCACTGTGGGTTGTTGCTGTGTCCAATAGCAATGATTGCTATAGTCGAGACAGGCCTGAACAACTGCTTGCTCGACGACTCCTCTTTTTAAAGAACTTATCAAGACGGTCTCCAGGTTGACCTGTTCTTGTGTAAGTTCTTTCAAATTATCGAAATAGAGCGGATCACCAGGCTGTGATTTTCCTTTCGAGGCCAGCTGGCAATAGCTAGTCCGGAGATCCCTCCACCCAGTTTCATCAAGAGAATGATGAAGCAGAATGTAAGATCGGATCGGAGAAAGAACATGGACGAAAGTTTTATTGGGGTCATCATATGTCAAGGCCGCGTTATGCAGGATCCGAAGTGTCTTTTTCCAGCTAGATATCGATGGGCACAGGCTGGGAATGCGGGCCACGCAGCCGCCAGCTGGAAGCATAGCCAAGACGCTGAGTAACCTGACAGCATCCGGTGTTGCTCTCATTAGATGACTGTCTAATGACAGTTTAATGGAGACATCTATGCTGTTCCTGCGGTCACCTCCAGGTTGACTTAGCAACCCAGTCCTCTCTGATCTCCATTGCAGCAACAGGTCTGATGGAGATTCCCCACCTTGTCCAAGCTTGGCCATGAGGGTGATGGCCAATGGCATACAATCGAGCTCGATAAGAAGAGTATCAAGCTCTTCATCGTCGGCTGCCCCAGGACAGAGCCTGAGGAATGCCTCACGGGCAGCAGCCAAATCAAGCTGAGTTAAGGATGGGAGTTTGGACCACTCCACCATATCAGATGCAGGAGGAAGAGAACCCCGCATTGTGAGAATGATTGAGACGGACGGGATCGAAGCCAGCCGGGCGAGAATGTCTGCAACCTCGGACTGTTTTCCTGGGATATCCCAAGGGGTCTCGAAATTGTCTAGAAGGAAGAGATGTACGCTCGTGGAGTTTTCTAGAGCTGAAATGACCTCTTCGAATCGGTCATGAGAAGACGAAGTTGGGAGGTGGAGTGTCTTTGCAAGTAACTCGATCAGTAAGGGGATCGAGGTTGCTTGCTCGCATGGAGTCCAATGGATGTTCTTAACGAAGTACGCGACAATCTTGGGGTCATAGACGATCTTCAGTGCGACCGAAGTTTTTCCCATACCGCCTGGGCCAAGAATAGCTAGTCGAGTTGTGCTTCCGGATAACACTAGCAAGACCGCTGTCGAAACATATTCGTCACGACCGTATATCTTGGGATTAGCGGGCATGACTGTCGACGTCAAGCTATGCCATTGACAGGCTTCAGCTATCGAATCTGGCTTTACGTAATCACGTATTACTCACTTCGACAGTGTGGTTGCCGTTGACTATTTGAAGGAGGGTGGTTAAGTCTCTGAATGCAGCCGCCAAGTCTTAACCCACCTTATCTTTGACTGCATTTAGGATTTCTCTTTGCCCTTCTCTCAGCTGGGCTTGGCCATCCCGCAGCTCCGTTTGGCCCTTGGTTAGCTCCTGGTGACGTTCAAGATCTTTCAAAGACGAATCGACTCTGGAAGTGACCTGACAACAAAAGTTATCTCTCAAGCTGCGCTGTATCGAAGACTGTCATCCAGTGACACACCTGAAACTCATGCATGGCCCATTCAAGCTTTGTCGAACAAGACCTCAAAGCTTCGGCGTTGTCTTGATGGTAGACTAAAGCGCGGCCAAAGCCGGTAATTGACGTTTTCCCAGACCGCTTGTCTACCACCTTGAGCTCAGCGATGACTTCGTGAAAGTTTCTGTCATGAGTTTATGAAATGGTCAATATACTCTAGCACTGAATGATAACACTGACCCAGTAAGTCGTTCCAAAGCTCGTTTGAGGTGATCTGGTATCTGATCTTCTGCTTTCCCAATTAGTGAGTTGAGGAGAACTACCAGAAGTGAAGCGCTCCGCTTCTGAAGCTCGTCACATTCCTTTCTATTCGATTGTATGGACTAAGGATATTGCAAAGGGTTTGAAAATAGAAAATCAAGTTACTAAAATCAGTGCCTACTCTTGCGATCTTGATAACCTCAACTCCAGCACCCGCAACACCTTTGATAATGGGCAGGGGAAATGAATCCATAAGCTTCTCTAATACAGTGAGCGACACCTGTGTAGCTCCAAGAGTAGCTATGCCGGCGGATTCCAGCCTAGACGGTCCTGATGTAGGGTTCGATTTGAATAATCCCATGTTGTATGTTGTACAGATTGAACTCTTGTATGTGCGAGATACCCGGAATCCGAACCGCGATGAAGTGAGTTACTTGATAAATTCCTTTGTCCCAAGTGACAGCTCTTCAAGGCAATAATGAGAGCTCAGATGACAATGGACATCACTGAGCAAGGTGGGCTAGGCGATTATGGTGGGAGCCTACCAAGAAGCTTACAATAACAAACCGCGCATAGGGGCTTCGAGTCATCCCACGTAGAACAACATGTGCAAAGCCCATCCGGGTGTGTCCATGACCAGCTAATTTTATCCGGTTGACAGAGACTATATCTCCCATGTCACTTTCTTGAGAACAATATACTCTTACAGTTATATCTCTTTATTGCATGATATATGACTTATGCTTCGAAGGATTATCACAACTCTTGTTCTCCCATGTTGCGGGCCACTACATTTGTTAGACATTCAAACACAGAGAAATGCTCGAGTACCAGTGTGGTTGAAAGTAGAGTTATACGCATTGGGCCTACGCACCTTGATGGTTGCCGTAGGATCTAGCAATTGAAACTGGTGCCATTTGCTAAGTTGCGGGCTTCAAGAGCAGAGTCAGACGTTCTAGGTCATGACATTTACTTCTCCATTCATCACACCTTACGCTGTGTGATTTTCCAAATACTTGCACCTCAAGCCTCCGGGATATTTGTGATTAAACCGCAAAACTCCCATCACCTGCATGTTAGGATGATTCTGGTGATGGAGGCCATGAGAATCGTCGACTGTTTGAAATCGCCCCCTCAACTTGCAACTCTGTGCTACATTATATGTCGAATGCGAAAGATGATATCTGATTGTGCAACCAAAAGTACATTGAATATAGGTTACAGTGATTTTTTAGTCCTCCATGATAATACTCGCTTCCATCGGAACAAGATTTTCACTACTCTGAGCATGATCCTCCGCGGCTATCTTGCGAATGGCGTCGTAAATTTCTTCTAACCCAACTCGACCTTCGATCAGCTCATCTAGCCTCCTCTGCTCCCATTGATAATCAGCCATGAGATCGGTGATCTGACTGGCACTGAGGCTTGTGAATCGGGTAGTGATCTCTATTTGAGGTGGTGTCCGCGCAGCTTCGCTTGGTGGAAGTACCATGGTAGACGGGAAGTCTTTGATCGATATCGTATGCTTGACTAATTGGTAAAGCGCAGTGGCGCGGAGATTCTGAGACACCTCATCGTCGGTAAGATGTGCAGTCTCTCGAAGGCCCTCCCAACTATCAACAGCGTATAAGAACACGGTTTAAGAAGGCTACAAATTCGAATACGTACTCATCGTAGATAAACGCTCTCCGCCACACGGTTTCTAGCGCTGTTGTCCATCGTCCAGGTGGGAGTCTTGAGTGGTACTGTGACGAACTTCCATCGTTCTTCGGAACTTTCGCGTACCTGATCCTATGGAGAATGTCAAGGGCTTCCATGAACCCATTTGTGTCAAGTTCGTCATTTCGCTTGAGCGTAGTCAAATCCACTAAATCTTCAGGGGGTATGACTTGACGTTGGAGTAAGAGCTTGACAATGCTCTTATAGAGCTGAATACAAGAGGCGGTACATGTTGGCGACTGTTCTCAAGTAGCAGCAATTTGACTGACCTTCTGGAACGCCGGTCTTTCCCGTAAAGCGGTGGCAATGAATTCACTCCCTATGATTTCTACGTCTGACTGACGACTGGGACGAGTTCGATATTCTTGAACAAACTTCTTGAATTGGTCTAGCACGCGATTTTGGACGCTGACAACGTCTAATTGATCATCGAATGCTAAAAATCGAAAGGTGAGCGATCAACATCAGCCTTGAGCATCAATTAACCTACTGTCGATTCCAGATATATCTGGATTGACGAGGTCCTGAACCATGGCGACCTCACAAAGCTTTCCTATGCTCAAAATGGTCTAATCGCAGTTGCGTTTGAGTTAGCCCACGACTTATCACAAGGTAAAGATAGTAATACCTGTTGAGCTAGAAGATTGGTCTCCTTCTCCGCTTCGATGAACAACGCATCTGCAGCACCTGCCATGTCCCCAATTCCCAAATAATGTATCCATGAAACCCTAGGATTGGGATTCTTCTTCAGGAATCGGGTAACCATATCAATGTGTTCTTCATCCGGTGTGAGCAATTTTTGTTGCTGGCCTTAAACGAGGTGCAAGTATGTCAGCTAATGATTATGAGGAGATTCAAAGAAGCTTACGAACCATTCTCAAGATACCATTCATAGAGCTTGGAGGCAAAATCGTCTTCGTATTTTTGGAGGAAATGTTTGACGCGTTCCTTCGACCCTGTGCGTGGATCGTTGCAAAGTTCAACAAGCATACGGAAGTCTTTATACTGTTCCGCTAGTCCGTAGGCATGTTCAGCGCCCTGATTCAATACTGCGAATATGTTAGCTTTTGCTAAGCACTATGGGGATAAGCACTCACCAAGTGGTCCTACAACGTGACTTCGAGCGGCGGTAAATTTCGTCTCAAGTTCCTTCGCTTCCCGGTCATTCCCGCTCTCTTTAGCCATTCTAAATTACGCGGTTTCCATCAGCATAGCTCGTGGCAACGTTGCATATCACCACGCACTCTTGCACATGTATGACCCTCTCCCGATAAACATAGAAAAGAGCTGACGCCAAATCACTTAACTGTTGCTGAAGGTCGAGCACCTCTGCCACTCTGGCATCATTGGACACTGTAGTGATATTGGCATCTCGGCCTCGTTCAGCGAGCAATCGTGCAGTGGCATCATAGAAATCTTGGAGAATGTCGATCTGATTTCGATCACTAGTCCACGATGGCACCCTAGCCGCAATCTGGTCATCCGGAGAGATGGAATAAAGCTTTGCTGTCTCATTTCGATGGCGATAAACTGTGTCAAAGATATACTAAGGAACGATTAACATTAGTAAGAATCGAGAAATTGTAGTCCCCATTGAAGAACATACCAAAATGATTCGGTTAACATCTGCCATTGAGACATTTGATCCTCGTCGAGTTTGGGATGACCGTACAATATCGTGAAGGCCTGAAAACACAAAGCCCAGATGATCGATCTAGGAGAATTTGGTGAGACCTCCGGAATGGTCATGTAAGCATCGCAGGTGACTCACTTTATTCTTGAAGAATGCTCGGACAAGATCCTCCCCAAACGGTTCGCTGGGATTTGAGTTATAATACGCCTCAATTGCCTGCATCAACAATGAACGCGACCTTTGAGATCGCGGGTCAATGTATCAGTATCAAAATCAGGATCGATCATATTGGCGTGCTTACCCAGGGTGTTGATTGAGGCTGGTCCATAAGTGACTAGCAGCAGCAAGCTTCTCGGCGTCCACAGAAAGAGATTTGCGAGCTGAGATCGATAGCTACCATCGATAGGCATTCATATCAGCGTGCACATTGCATGACTTCAATTGGATAGTTTTACCTGACCAGCAACACCGTTCTCATTGATGAACATGATCAACCTCCACAATAGGTCTTGTCGATCCCTCAACTGCGCACGCAAATCGAGAATAGGACGCATAAATTCGGATCCTAAGACAAAGTCAGTGGTAGCTCTTCAATAATGAGGAAACTATCACCTACGAGAACCAAGGATTTCTTGACTGAGCGAAGAAGCCGCATTATCCAAGCTGCCCTCAAACGGAGGTGAAAGAGAGAACGAGAAGGGATTCTATGAATCGCAATGTATGATCAGTTTAGGATCCAGAATCCTACGCAAAGTGGGAAATTTACCTCATTCATAGCCCCAAAGAATATGGCTTGTTCGAGAGTAGACTTGATCTGGTTAGTTGGTGTCCTAGAGCCCTAATCAGTTCATTCGGCAGCTTAAATTATTATGACGGTAAAACTTACTCTGGATGGAAGTCCTTGATCTTCACTTCATCAACTCGGAAGACGAGTACCCCGCTCTGGGCTGTCAACACTGCGATCTCAGATATACTTCCGGCTTCTTCGCCGGCAGGTTTAACGTGTCCAAAGCCAAGTGTTCTGTCCCAGGAAGATTTAAGACTAAGAGTATCCCGGAATGTGGCCCCATCAGAGAGTGAAGCAACAGTTATTGCGTCGCCAAAGTGAATGAGAACCGCGGCGCCTCCGTCAATGAGGGACATTTTGGGTGTGGTAGAGGGACGAGCATCCCTTTCCTAAGGAACACATGGTTAAACCAGATTTAATGAGGATCAGGGGGTTGATTCACCTTATTACGGACAAGTATGTCGAAGTCCTTCACTTCAGCGATACTATGCTCGAAGGAAATTTGAGCTATAGCGTAAGTGCGCTTTGGACCTGACGCAGATGCTGAATTGCCAGGCTCTTCCGAATAAGCGAGTAATATGAGCACCTGGTTATCGCTTCAAGATCTCATCTTAGCAACAACTTTGCATCGGGTAACTAAAAAAACGTACAATCTAACACCAACATCCAAGAACTCCATGTCCAAGTTTCTGGAAAAGAATTCCTTCTTGGGAAGTTTCTCAAAAACGGTTTGTCCCAGCAGATCATTCAAGTCGTGTTCCGCCTCCAGCTATATAAGTGACATTGATGTGAGACTGAAGGTCCTGAGAAACATAATTGGACGCACCTGCTCCCAAGAATCCAGAGAGACTCTCCACTTTTGAAGCTGCCGTTCACTGAGCGCCCATACATCTTTCCCTTGACGGATACTTTCACCACTGACGGCGACAGCAGAGATAGATCCAGTGTCGGATATCGTGGTACCCGTAGCAAACAGTGTTGAAGTAAC